>JBBPBX010023378.1:0-12091 GCA_038048925.1 Garcialebias charrua | reverse complement strand
TTACAGTGCGTTCGTAAGTCCGGGTTGCCGTAAGTCGAGGGTTCCCTGTATAATGATTTTTTTAAATGTATTGATATTTTTACACTCTAAGACAAAATAAAAGACGATATTCTTGTAAAGAAGGAAAAATAATGTAGTTTTTGCCCAGTTTCTAAAACTAAACTACGGTATGCATTCTTATGTTTTTTTGTTTGTTTGTAGAAAAATTATGCATCTTACTTTGAAAAAATAAAGCACAAAGTGAGTAACATAATGTGGATGCCAGGTTGTCCAGTCCACATATGTGGATGCCAGGTTGTCCACATATGTGGACGCCAGATTGTCCACATATGTGGATGCCAGGTTGTCCAGTATGTGGATGCCAGGTTGTCCAGTATGTGGATGCCAGGTTGTCCACATACTGTATGTGGATGCCAGGTTGTCCACGATACATGTGGATGCCAGGTTGTCCACTCCACATACAGTATGTGGATGCCAGGTTGTCCACATACAGTATGTGGATGCAAGGTTGTCCACGATATATGTGGATGCCAGGTTGTCCACTCCACATACAGTATGTGGATGCCAGGTTGTCCACATACAGTATGTGGATGCAAGGTTGTCCACGATGTGGATGCCAGGTTGTCCACAATATATGTGGATGCCAGGTTGTCCACAATATATGTGGATGCCAGGTTGTCCACAATATATGTGGATGCCAGGTTGTCTACAATATTTGTGGATGCCAGGTGGTTTTAAAGCCAACGATCGATGTTAAGGATTTAAAAGAATGCATCCACACAACGCAGGACAATCTGGAGTAAACTTTGTTCACAACATAATTCACTGCCTCACCTTCCAGCAGTTCCTCCAGGCTGCTGATCCTCCTTCCCCCGTCCAGCGTGTACAGGCTCCGGACCCCCTGGGGGAGGTGGACGTTGTCCGCCAGGGACCGCGTGAGCTCCATGAGCAAGGCATCCAGGGACCGGAACCGGTCACCGGACACGGCGTACACCAAACCTTTGAAGTATTTGTCCCCGTTGCGATAGAAACGAACTTTTCGGGCTTTCTTCTCCGACGTGAGGGACTGCAGGGTGCGCGTGCGGTAGAAGGCGCAGTGCGCACTGCGCGCGGCTCTGGAGCCGGACAGGGACCCGGAGGAGGAGCCGGTCCTGGGGGTCCGCTGAGGCCTGTCCCGGTCCTCAAACAGTTCCGTTTGGGTGTTCCTGCACAGAGACATGCTGCTGCCCAGCAGAGAGATGTTGACACGTGTGCGTCTTTAAACTCCCACACCTGATCAGAGTCAGGCTGGATGGAAAAATGAAGAGTCCACAACCCGACCTGACTGATCCGATCAAGAGTTTTCAAAACCTGAGACACCACAACCACCCTGCTGGAGCTGTGTCCACCTGTCTGACAGTCATCACCACCTGCTGTTGTTCAAACACACAGAAAAGACACGAGGCAGAGCTCCTCGCATCCTCCTGTCGTCCAACAAACCGTCCAACAGCTGTCAGATCGATACTTCATGAAGGAAGGACGCCCTGCACGCTCCCGGGTCCTAATGCCCCAAAGTTAAATTATTATATTAAAACTTTAAAATCTGAAAATGTTTTGTTTTTGTTTTAAACGTTTATTCATTTCATTTCAATTAAAAAAACACAAATACAATTCCAGATACAAATAAATAAAATACATATAAAATGAAAGGAGGCAGAAGAAGAATGATATCTTATGTCTACCCCTTCTTAACACAATCAATTTAAACAATCAAATTCAAGCAATAATCATAAATAATACAACAAAAACATATACATTGTCACAATTATTCAGTAAAGTTAATAGATATTAACTAACTTGTATATCTTGTCAACAAAATATTCTTGATCGTTTTCTTAAATAAAAATAACGATTTCTCTTTTTTAATATCACAGTCCAAACATATCCATAAACGTATTCCCTGTATTGAAGTAGACCTACCCCTCAAACTGGTTCTATACTTAGGTTTTACAAAAATATCCATTCTCTTTAAATTATAACAACTGTTCCTTTTTATAAAATATGCTTGAATGTGTGGTGGTAGTATGTTATTCTGAGCCTTGAACATAAGTAATTGAATATTGTAATCCACCAAATCATAAAACTTAAGTAATTTCATTTGATAAAACAAAATACTTGAAGGATGATAATAATGTCAAACAAAAATCACAGGAAAACATTAATGATTTAGCAGCACAAAAAAATGTCTTGAATAGAACACAACTAAATCATTCAGCTGGGTTTTAAAATCTTCCACTCTTATTTTGGTAACTTCAGTGCAACTTGCAGAGGTTAACACTGGACATTGAGGAACTGTATTTGTAAGATGTCCACATTTAGCAAGTTTTTCTTAAACACTTTGCATTAATCAAATGCTTTTAAATATAGTTTTTTTTTTTCAACAGAGAGAGAAACGTACAATGTTCACAGCTTAACTGAGCTAACCCACTTCAAAAACAGAGTATACTGTGATTCTCTCATTTGAGTCAGCTTTGATTCTGGAGTCATCCTTGTGCATTTAAAGTGACACTAATGTAATCTCATTATATGTACCGTATTTTTCGGAGTATAGGTCACACCTTTTTATCATTTTTTCATGGCCTGCGACCTATACTCAGGTGCGACCTATATATGGCTTTTTATCACTTTCGGCGAAACAAATTTTTAAATCCAGCTCATTTCACAATTACGTTCATTTATTAAGGAAAAGTTCAGCTCAGACACATATTTGCTATAATTTTTATCAAACAAACAATTGTTTTTAAGTGTTAATCTTCTTAAAAGCCTTGCTGTGCGCTCCTGTGGCAGACATTTGCAGCAGAGCTAAACGTAGGTGCGACCTATCTAGGGATTTTTCCAATCTATTGGTAATAATTGGACAATGCGACCTATACTCCAGTGTGACCTATACTCCGAAAAATACGGTATATGTGTAAAAAATCAAGTTCAAGTTTTTAGCGCTGGATGTGCAGAGAGGAGCTCTGAAAAAGCTGCGGAACATGGACGGGAGCATGCGATCCAGAATTATGAATCTACAAGCCAACATGTCCGTGAGTTTTTGCCGAGAGTTAGCCAAGCGTAGCTACCGGGCTAATCAAAGCTAACCGAGCTGGGTCACCGTAACTGGGTGCCGGAGCTGCGGGCTTCGTTAACAAATAAACCGGAAGAATACACTGGTTGTTACGAAGAAACGCGGGCCGGCACGCTGGAGGTGCTTTGTTGCAGCGAAAGAAAACAACAAAGCTGGGAGTGGTGGCTTCAGACTACAAGCTAACGCTAGCCATGTGCTGCTGATAAAGGCTAATGCGGAAAAACACCACGGAGTTGGGACTGTTGCTACAGGCTGGCGTGAGAGCCGAAAGCCGTGAACGCCACCTCGGGCTTCGAGCTGAGCCGAGCGCAACGAGGGGGCCGTGAACGCAACCTGGGGCTTCGAGCTGATCCGAGAGCCACGAGTGGGCCGTGAACCGTGGACGCCACCTTCGAGCTGAGCCGAGCGCCGTGAGCCGTGGACGCCACCTGGGGCTTCGAGCTGAGCCGTGCGCCGTGGGCGAGCCAGGGGATTGCTGCAGGCTGCTGAAACCGTGAGTTCTGAACTAACTGCTGATCTGAAGCAGAGCAACGATCGAGTAGCTGTTGGACGGGAAGCAAGCTGATTACTGTTGGACATGAGCAGAGCAGCGAGCGAATTGCTGCGGATGGGAGCAGAGCAGTGAACGAGTTGCTGTGGAACAGTGATTTTCTGTATCCAGATCAGAAGAAGCAGGCGTGATGAGTCCTAGTAAAAAAAATAAATCGGAGCAGCAGAAACAGGAGTCGGCGAGTAAAAAATCGGTGGATAAAAATTTGGAGTTAATGGAGGAATTGAAAAATGCAGTAAACGTTCTCACTGCGGAAGTTGCAAGTTTGAGAGCCGATCAAGCCGTTCTCACTGCGGAAGTTACAAGTTTGAGAGCCGATCAAAAAAACTTTAATCAACTGGTTGAGGAGATGAAACTAATGAAAGCTCAGGAGGTCATCAGAGAAGAACGATTAGCTCAATTGGAACAAAAGTGTGAGGACATGGAACAATACATAAGAGGCGAAAACATGGTCATTTCTGGACTCGAACTTAAACGCTGGTCATCGGCTGATGTAGTTAAAGGCGTTAACACGAATGAAGGAGGACGACCAGAACAACTGCAGTCTCTGGAGAATCAGGTAGTCACTTTCTTAAGTGACAAAGGCATTGACATTAAACGTGATGACATTTCCACCTGTTACACACTGCCCAATAGAGTTAACAAAAATAAACCATCAGTAGTCGTGAGATTCATTGGAAGGAATCAAAGAAACAGGGTAATGATGCAGTCAAAGAAACTCGCAGAAACTAGGGTCTTCATGAATGAACACCTAACTAAAAAAAACGCAAACATTGCACATGCAGCAAGGTTGTTGAAAAAGGAGGAAAAAATAAAAAAAACTTGGACAAGAAACGGAAACATCTGGATCAAAGTACATGAAAATTCGCAAGCTAAAATAATAAAAGATCTGAAAGACTTAGAAACATTTGGATGAGCTCAAAAATGACAAATCACCAATCACTATCACATGTTCATACACAAAATTAACAGAAATGAACAAACAAACAAATAGATTAAAACATGACAGCAACAAACGAAGACTCAGAATTCAAAATATATAATGTTGAAGATATGGTTGATGCAAACTTTTATCCTGCTATAAAAGACTGTGAATACTATAATGAAGAAAAGTTTAATAACATCAATATAACAAATGGAGATCTCTCTATTATTCACATCAATAGTAGAAGTATAAATGCAAATATATCCAAAATAACAGATTATTTAAAACAGTTAAACAGAACTTTTACATTAATAGCACTGTCAGAGACATGGCTTAATGATGAAAACAAAAATAATGTTCACATCGAAGGATATGAATTATATCATTTAAACAGAAACAATAAAAAAGGTGGTGGAGTAGCTCTATTTGTCAAAAATGAAATAAAGTGTAGAATAATTAAAGAAATGTCAATAATTGTTGACAATCTTATGGAAATAATAACAATAGAAATATTAAACGAAAATGCTAAAAACATATCCATAAGTTGTGTATATCGATCACCAGGATCAAATATAGAAATATTCACCGATAAAATCATACAACTACTGGAAAAGAGTTTAAATAAAAAAGTTTTCTTGTGCGGAGACTTTAATATCGACCTGGGAAATAAAACGGATTCAAATAACATCAGCACATTTCTAAATTCAATGTATAGTTTAAATCTTTATCCGTTAATATCAAAACCAACAAGAATTACAACTCATAGTGCTACGATAATTGACAACATTTTCACAAATATAACAAATGGGGATATGACAGGTGGTATCTTAACAACTGATTTAAGTGATCATTTACCAGTTTTCACTATCTACAGAAATGATCAAAACATTACAAAAGAAGTTACAATTAAGAAAAAAATAATAAACACATCAAAAAAAGCTATGGATCAATTAAAAGATGATTTACAGAAGCAAAACTGGAAGGACGTGTATATTGATGATGTTAACAGATCATATGATGAATTTATGAACATTTTAGAAGCTCTGTATGAAAAGAATTGTGTGCAAAGAAATCGTAGAAAAAGAAATATTGTTGACCAACCTTGGATGACTAAAGGGTTGAGAAATGCTTGTAAAAAAAAAAATAACTTGTATTTATGTTTCTTAAAAACGAGAACACAACAAGCTGAAGAAAAATATAAAAAATATAAAAATAAATTGGTAATGATTATAAGAAGATGCAAGAAAGAATACTATAGTGATTTATTAAACAAGAGCAATGGTGACACTAAAACAACATGGCGAGTAATAAATGATGTTCTAAAAAGTCATAAAGCAAAAACGAACATTGCAAAATATTTTGTGAAAGATGACAAAGAAATACATGATGAGAATGATATCGTAAATGAATTTAATCAATATTTTGTAAATATTGGATCAAGCCTTGCAGCTAAAATACCAAAAGTAGATAATAAGGTGTGTCATTCAATTAAAAGTTGCACCAACAGTATTTTTCTTAGTGGAACTAACAAAGAGGAAATTATGAAAATGGTAAAAAATCTCTCAGACAAGAGATCAAAAGACTGGGTGGACATGGATATGATGTTCGTAAAGGAAATAATAAGTTATGTTATTGAACCGTTTACATATATATGCAATTTATCTTTTTCAACAGGAATATTTCCAGATAACATGAAAGTAGCAAAGGTAATTCCTCTTTTTAAAAATGGTGATAAATGTGTATTCAATAATTATAGGCCAATATCCTTATTACCACAGTTCTCAAAGATTCTAGAAAAACTATTTGTGTCCAGATTGGATCAATTTATTGATAAACAAAACATTTTAAGTAGCAGTCAATATGGGTTTAGAGAAAAAAACTCTACGTCAATGGCTCTCATGGATTTAATGGAACAAATAACTAATGCTGTCGATCATAAACAGTACTGTGTTAGTGTTTTTGTTGATCTAAAAAAAGCATTTGATACCATTGACCACACCATTCTCCTTGAAAAACTAAATAAATATGGTATTAGAGGACCAGCATTACAGTGGGTATCTAGCTATTTGAAGGACAGGAAACAGTTCGTGCAAATTAATGATGTTAAATCTGACCTCCGTGATATCACTTGTGGAGTTCCTCAGGGTTCTGTGCTTGGACCAAAGTTGTTTATTTTATATGTGAATGACTTGGTAAATGTGTCAGCACTACTTAAATGTGTTCTTTTTGCCGATGACACCACTTTTTTCAGTTCGGGTAATGACATAAAACAGATTTTGGATATGATGAAAACAGAATTTATAAAAATACAAACTTGGTTTAAATTAAACAAATTATCTTTGAATTTAGATAAAACTAACTACATGATTTTCAGTAACAAAAAGGGAATTGTTGATGACGATCCATTTGAAATTGAAGATGTTGTGATCTGTAAAGTGAGTGAAGTGAAGTTTCTGGGTGTTATCATTGATGACAAACTGACATGGAAACATCATGTAAATTCTATTAAAAAAAAACTAGCTAGAGCAATTGCAGTACTATATAAAGTCAGGGATTTTTTAATTGATAAAGCTTTACATATGTTGTATAACACAATCATTGCTCCACATTTAATCTATTGTATTGAGGTTTGGGGAAAAGCATGCAAAACTATTACAAAGCCTGTTTTTATTTTACAAAAGAGAGCTGTAAGAGTAATCACCAGAAAACATTTCACTCACCCTTCAAACACCTTGTTTATTCAACTAAACTTATTGAAATTCCAGGAATTGGTAGAATATAGTATTTTATCAATTATGTATAGGGCTCATAATAACACATTACCTTTAAATATCCAAAGAAATTTTATAAAAAGACAAAGTTATTACAATCTCAAAGGGACAGAGATATTCATCAAACCACAATTCAGAACCAGCTTAAAAGGACGGTCTACCTCAATTCAGGGAATTCGATTGTGGAATGCTCTGGAGAGTGATGTTAAAAATGAAAAATCAATGTATACATTTAAGAAAAAGGTCAAAAAGGACTTGCTCAAAAGCTATATATGATGTAATGCGTGTTTGTGTATTTCAATTATGTTGTACTTATGATGTACGGTACGTTTGTGAATTACAGTTAGAAAAATTAAGTAGAGTTATTCATTTTATAAAGCAGTTTGTGTATTACAGTTAGAAAAATTAAGTAGAATTATTCATTTTTGTGATGAATTTGTGTATTACAATTAGGAAAATTAAGTAGAATTATTCATTTTGTGAACATCTTGATGTTGTGCCATCTTTTAGTTTGTGTATTTCAATTAGAAAAATTAAGTAGAATTAAGTAGAATTATTCATTTTATGATCTAGTTTGTGTATTACAGTTAGGAAAATCAATAAAAAAAAAAAAAAAAAAAAATAGGAAAATTAAATAAAATTATAAAAAAAAAAAAAAAAAAAAAAAAAAATTAGAATTAGAAAATTAATTAGAATTATCGGTGATGTAGTTTGTGTATTACAGTTAGAAATATTAAGTAGAATTATTCATTTTGTGATCTAGTTTATGTTTTACAGTCAGGAAAATTAAGTAGAATTATTCATTTTGTGATGTAGTTTGTGTATTACAGTTAGGAAAATAGGTAGAACTATTCATTCTGTGATGTTGCTTGAAAGTTATCATTGGTTGAACAAACTGTGAAATAGGGGCAGATATAATAAGATTTCATCTTCTTTCTGCTCCCTTCATTTTATCCTACTTGTAATCTTGTATCTGATGAAACTGTCTTGTATTGTTCTTTTAAAATGAATGAATAAACATCAAATCAAATCAAAGTAGGTTTATTGCCGTTCTCACCACATATGTTACATGATGTGTAACGAAATTATGTACACGGGGTCCCAGTTACGTTGAACAATGGTGAAAACATAAAGTATAAAAAGAAACAGTAAATAAGGATCTAAGATATACACTGATATAAGCTAAACAAACACCAAATGATACACTAAAGGTCTAAAATATACGCTAAACACTAATAATGTAAAACAATACGATATATTAAACAGCAGCCCGAACATGAGTCTGTGGTGAGCAGGGGTATGAATGAATACAGCAGAATGACATAATCACCAATCAAAGTGGCAGTATAGTGATTTTATTTTCACAGTGATAATCCTGATTAGATATTCATGAGTCTAACAGCCTCAGGGAAGAAGCTGTTCCTCAGTCTATTTCTGAACTTAATGCTCCACAACCTCCTTCCTGTGGGGAGTAGGGCAAAAAGTGTGTGTGCTGGGTGAGGGTGGTCCTTCATGGTGCAGGTGGCCCTCTTCCTGCATCTGGAGGTGTAGATGTCTGTGATGGTGGGGAGCAGGGCTGGACTGGGACAAAAAATCGGCCCGGGCATATTGAGCAGAGTGGCCCACGGTGATACATACCATACCATACCATTTTATTTATAAAGCACTTTAAACAGGAACAAGTCCACACCAAAGTGCTGGACAAACAAACACGCAACAGGCAACACAGACAATGAAGTACAACACGAAAAACATAAAAACATTGCAGATCATAAATCAAACGATCCAATACAAATCAGCTGGCATTGAAAGCAATGGAGTAGTAGTGAGTTTTTAACCGGGATTTGAAAACTGAGAGGGAGGGGGCCTGTTTGATGAGCAGCGGTAACTCGTTCCAGAGTCTTGGGCCTGCTACAGAGAACGCCCTGTCACCCCTGCGCTTAAGGCGAGTTTCTGGAACTATTAAGAGTACCTGATCCTCTGACCTCAAAGCACGTGGAGGGACATATGGGTGTATCAGATCCGAGAGATAGGCGGGGGCGAGACTGTTCAGCGATTTGTAGACATACATGAGAATTTTGAATTGGATTCGAAGATGAACCGGTAGCCAGTGAAGGGAGGCCAAGACTGGTGTAATGTGCTCTCTTTTGCGTGTGCTGGTTAAAAATCGGGCAGCTGCGTTCTGAACCAGTTGTAATCGTGCAATGGTGGCTTGACTGACGCCAAACAGAAGTGAATTGCAGTAATCAAGCCTAGATGTAATGAATGCGTGAATCACTGTCTCCAGGTTGTTTTTTGATAATATGGGCTTCAGCTTAGACAGACGCCTCAGCTGGAAAAAACAGGATTTGACGATCATGTTTACATGACTGTTGAGTTTCATGGAAGGATCCATTATCACTCCCAGATTTTTGACTTTTTGTTTTTCGGACAGGGGTAGAGCAGACAGGTCAGTGATGGCATAGTTACATTGAAAAAGTAACTTAGTTAAGTTACTGATTAGTCCTTGGGAAAAGTAACTTAGTTAAGTTACTGATTACTTGATTTGGAAAGTAACTAAGTTAGATTACTAAGTTACTTTATTAGTTACTTTCAGCAGCTGCTAACAAGAACCCTCTGTCACAATACATAAAAAATTTAAATGTTTTAATAAAATAATTACCAATTAAAAATATTCAAAAAACATAATGGTCTTTCTTGACTTTATTAAACATAAATACTTTTGATAAAAAATAAGGTATTTCTTGATTTCAATATCATAAATGAAGGTTGAATGAATAAAGAAATACTTGCTTTATATAAAAAAAATAGTGTCTTTACTTCACTAAACAAATAATATGTTTACAAAAAAGACTTATAAAATGATTATTTTGAAAATGTTTCAAGTGAACAATACGTTTGTATAGGCCAACTCTTTCAGGGATGAAGATGTTCACATCCTTGATAGAGAGGAACGATGGTTTGAGAGAGGAGTAAAGGAGGCCATCTTTGTGAAAAGAAACTGTCCATCATTAAACAGAGGTGGAGGCCTCTGGGTTCAACTGTCCCCCTCTTACAATGCTGTTGTTGCTAGTATCACTCAGCCCTCTGTGAATAGCAAACAACCATCAGGGTGCTAATGATCCATTGTTAGGCTGATGGTCCTCCTTGCTCATGTGAGCAGCTGGTTTCAGCTGTCATCAACAAACTGGTTGATCCACTGTGAGTCAAGTCAAGTCTATTTTATTTATATAGCACAGTTAAAACAGATAAACTGTTATCAAGGTGCTTCACACACACAACACAAAAGAGGTTTAAAAATGTACAGAACAGTATCACACACCAATGGTAAAAATTATGATATTAACAGCGGTAAAAGTATAATAAAAATGTATAAGAGCAATATTAAAATGAAAACACAGTAAAAAAATATATATACACTACGTCAGCTCACACAGTTTGAAATAATAGAGAAAAGATGATTTTTTTAGCAGGGATTTGAACATGTGAAGGGAGGAGGCCTGTCTAATGTTGGGGGGCAGGTTGTTACAGAGTTTCCACAGTGAGAGGGTGATATTTATAAGACTGAGCTGAATACAGCACCTCAGACTGAGGAAGTCTTTCTGATGAAAGATGAAACGTTTCTACAATTGTTTTGTTTTGTTTTTTGAATGTCCAGAGGCCCAGACATAGTTTTTTTTTTAGATTTTTACCTGGATTATTGAGCATGCATCAGGGTCATCAGCACAGACTCCTTAGCTCCTTAGCTGCATGTGGATTTCCTTGAAGAGGAAGAGAACAGCTGCTAACTTCTGGAAATAACACACAAAGAGGTAAAAAAAAGTTAATAAGATTATAATTTTAAATTAAAAAGGTAATAGTACAGTAATAGTAAAAGAACAATACCTCTTTTTGAGCAGTTGAGGTGGTTGAATCTCTCATCATCTCTCATCATCAGGGCTCCAGGACATGCTGACACTATCAGTCTGAGTTTTTTCATAAAGTGCTGAAGTGTTGACGTGATAGAAGACGTCTTAGCAGCGTTCAGTAAAGCCTGCACATCAACAACATTTCAGACATGATTCAGAGATCCTACAATTTGTGTTATTGATCTGGAATTATTTGAATTACCTGATAAAAGTAGCAGCTGCTGTGATCGGTGTTTACAAGCTGTTTTCTTCGTTCACGTTCGGATGATGTGGTTAGTCCGTTCAAGTGACGTGTGTTGCTGCTGCAGGTCTTGTGAAACAGCGTGCACAGCTTTTGAATTTGCGCTGGTCTTTTAACAACAGGAGACCGCAACAACATGCTAATAATGCTAAGTGCTAACGCGTG
This sequence comes from Garcialebias charrua, assembly GCA_038048925.1. Lineage (NCBI taxonomy): Eukaryota > Metazoa > Chordata > Actinopteri > Cyprinodontiformes > Rivulidae > Garcialebias > Garcialebias charrua. The sequence goes on along the minus strand of JBBPBX010023378.1, from coordinate 422 downwards.
CTGCAACTTCATGCCGTGCTGAAACTAGGTCGCATAGAGCAGACGTCACGTCACTCCTTGATGAGTCCTGTCTCACTCGTCCTCCTCTCAGGCTGCAGGTAGGAGGAACTTTCAGCTCCGTGTGAGCACCTCACAGTCCAGTTTCTGTCAGGCACGCTGGTGTCAGGTTTCACAACCGCAATAGCTTGATGCGAGTAAAGGGAAGGGGCTGGTCGGAAGAGTGCTGAGAGATTTCATTGGATTAGCTCGATGTCGTTCAAGAAAATCAACCAATCGGCCGTCGCGATTGACAAAAAAATAGCTATAATTTATTTTTTTGGTTCATGAGTGACAGGACCGCCCGGGCGGCCCATAAATCGCATAAATCACCGACGGCCCACCGGGAATTTGCCCGGTATGCCCGATGGCCAGTCCAGCCCTGG
>JBBPBX010023377.1:0-40582 GCA_038048925.1 Garcialebias charrua | reverse complement strand
TCCTCCTGCTGGCAAAGAGAAGAAAGGTCTCCTCGTCTCAATTATTTAATATGAGGATCAGTGTTTGCCTCAACAATTGATGGCCCGTACGGTTGGCCCTTTGATCTGGCTGCCTTTTTCTGCTGACTGAGACTGGAAGAAATATTGGGCCCTTTGGTAAATATGTTTTATTTTATTGTATATGTGATTTCTTTCCTTCTCAGCTGGTGGAGGAAGTGTTCGGTGGATCAGGGCTGTAGAACCTGTAAACTGAGGATTTATTTCTTTCTTTTGCCACTAAGGACAAATACTAAAAAAAACCTGCAGGTTTTGGGCTGTTTGCATTGCTTACAAATTGAATTTTAAATGGTTTACATAAGCTGACAGTCAAATTGGAATATAATTGGATTATTAAAACAGCCTTTGATGTCGACAGTAAAATACAGTTTTAAGTGCTTTGAGTTCATACTACAAGCACTTATATCTAAGTGAAACTGTATTTGGGTAACCGGTCTTATAAAAAGCTATGCGTATAGTGTTTGTGTGCACAAGGAGTTAAATATTAGCAACAAACGTAAGAGTAAGTTATGAAAAAAACTGGACGAGTTCCAGTCTCCTCTGTCTAGACAAGGAGTTTTAAAATCTGAAGCGTTTCAGTTCTGGGCGCAAGTGGTAATATAAGCGACAGATGTAAGAGTTAAAGCTGGGATGATCACCAGTCCTTTTTTTTTGTCTAACGAGGCAAAATTGGGTAAAAGCTGTAATTACAGTCACGTAAGGCAGGAGTTTTTGCTACGTGGTACGCGATAGCTATAAGTATGTTAAATTTGGCACTAAATTTAGTGAAATGTAACACATACAATGCGTTTGGTGAGAATAACATCATAACATGGTTAAAGGCCTGAAAAGAATACAAACTGTGCACAGTTGAATAAAACAAATATCTTTATTGAAAACTGTACATGTACATTAAAAATGCAAATAAAATTTAATAGTATAATTTAATGATTTAATAATAGCTATGAACACACTGCATAAAATGTACTAAAAAGTATAATAATAAATATAGTGTTAATAAAAATAATAAAGTGTTAATAAAATATTAAATAAATAATATGTTAATGAATAAATAAAATGTAAATTAAAACATAAAGGTAAAAGAAATAACATTGAACTCTTAAAAGAGTAAAGCAGAACCATTGTTTGAGAGGTTGTGATGAAAAACCTGCATGTCTGTCCTATTTTAGATCGGCAGGAAACGTGCTGATTTTCCTATGAGGAGGAAGGCATTGTTGTTGATTTTGGCTGTCTGACGAAAGCAGCTCTTTTTATTTATATACATGGAGTGTTAGACTTTTGAAAAGTGTTACATTTCTTCTAAGGTTTCTGATGTGCTTGATTGTTGTTTCACTGCAAGCTGTCATCTGGTTTTTGCTGGAAGTGAAGGGGTTAGTTGTTTTGATTTGAAGAGGGTCGAAGAGGAAAGGAATGCAAGCTACAATTTTCCTTTTTCCCTCGTGCTTCTGGTGTCGAGTTGGGTTCTGTAATGCTTGACAGATGTTTCTTGTCCAAAAATGGTTAGTTTTGGTTGATTGCGGGAGAAACAGTGTTGTTGAGCAAAGTTGCTGGTTTTCTTTTTCCCTCGTGTCTCTTTCGTCACTTTCTTGTTTTCTCTCGGTGGAGTTGGTTTGTGGTGGAAGACAGATTTTCTCCTGAAAAGATAAACACACACACACACACACACACACACACACGGAAAAGATTAGACCAAGAGATGAACACTCACACTCAAACTAGTTTTAAACAAAACGTACCGTTAATTCTGGTTTCATAAAAGTAAACAAAATTTGAAATAAAGTGCTTAAGTGTTTAATCTAGGAATAATAAGACGTCTTCATATGTGTATCTGAAGAAAAACTGTGTAAAAGAAGCTGGGGACTACGCCCTTTGGAAAATTGTCAAACTACCCCCACACGTACTCACGCACAAGATAATTTGTGTGAGGAAACATTCCCGCAGAAAAAAAAAATGGGATAACAAGAAGATCAGAAATGAAGACACACGCAAACATGTGCTTAACACGGTCATAAACAGAGTTAAACAAAACCTGATTAAAGTTTTACTACCTTAAAAGTTTGTTTAAAACAGTGAAAGGAAATATTAGAAAGTTACTTACTTACAGTTCACCGATGGAGTGAGCGTGTTAGTTTCTGAAAGACCGTGGAACGGCTGGAATAAGCTGCCCAACACCACCCCGTCTTTTTTTCTCTTCTTTCTCTCTCCCTTAGAGCACACGCACGACACACACACACACACACACACACACACACACACACACACACACACACACAGACTCATGCCAAGCGTTGTGGCTACATGTGCAATGATCAGGCAGGGAAACTTAAAAGCATACATGTTTAATCCCCATTACAATGATAAATAATAATCATATTAACTGTACTGTACTCACCTTTGACAGAAAAAGCATTAAACTTGGAGAAGAAGTTAGTTTATCTTGCTGAACAAAACGTCTGTGTCCTGAGTGGCTCATGAAATACCTTAAAAGGAATTGACGTACAACCTCAAGCGAGCTAAGCGCTAAAAATAGACTCAATAGTGCATATTCTGAAGAGTGCAAATCCTGCATTTCATCTCTAGGGCAGAAAGTTTTGTGCAGAAAGCAATTGGAACTTTAAACAATTACTTTCATTCAAACCCTTATGAACAGTTGAATGTACTTTATTCATTAAAAAATAAATATCTTTTTCAAATTATACTATAGATTTACTTTAAATGCAAATGATGTTATAACACTTTAGGTAAATAATTATTAAAAGTTGCATCTTTGTCTCTCTGTACCAGAATAATGTTTTTTTACTTAGATTGGATCTCTCTGGTATAAACATATATAACTAAAATGATTTAAATGCAGAAATAATTTTATTTATATTAGACAAACTGTTGTTCAGACAAACTGAACAACATCACCAAGTGTGCTACAATTTTAAGATTGATTTAAAGCTCTGTAATAATAGTGATCTTTCAGTATGAACTTTGAATTTGTGAATATAAAATAAGATAATGCTAATAGATATTTGTTTTGTGCCACGGTGACAGAATTACTTACTGGGTGTGTTTCTCAAAAAACAACTTTCATGAAAAAAGGAGGAACAGAGGTGCTGTCACTGAAAACAACTGTCATGCACCTATGATGAACTGAATCTGAGCGCTGAGAGACACTGAGACACTGGAGCACGGTGTGGATGGACACAATGTGTTAAGGGGGACACATAAACAAGATGACATCCGTGAACTGAAAAATGGGGCGAAGGCTGCTACGAGCAACTTTGAAAAAGAAAGTCAGCTGTTGCAGAAGCCGAGAGGCTGAACTCAGTCACATGAAGTCTTTTGGACACACGCAGTAAAAATATGAACTGAAATGGACACTGCGAAGAACTGACGATCATGAACAATGTTGCATCCGGTGACAAACGGTGAAACGCACACAGTGAGAGTATGTTTACTGTGAGCATTTGTTGAAGTTTACTTAATATTATATAAATAACTGATCAGATTTCATACTGAAATGATTTTTGAAACAAATTCATTTAAATTTTTAAAGCCAATTCCATCTGGATAAGAATAGGACCTTTTAATTGAACACATTAAGGTAAAATGTTAATGTAACAACTTATGATCTAAACAAAAGTTTATCTTTAGGTCAGGATTTTAGGCTGTGTTTTCTAAAAAGAACGTGTGAACAGTACATACAGTTCAAAAAGAAACAACTTTAAACCAAGAAAGTGGCCATACAAATAAATAAATACAATTTACATCCAGGTATACAAAATTATTACAACAAATCATATATTTTATGTTACAGATAAATAAACTTTTAGATACAAAATTGTTGTAAATTATAACTAATGTCTGAAACATATTTTATAGTTTGACCAAACATTCATACAAGTATTGTGTTAGACAGATAATAACATACACACTTTAACATATATTGTAACAACATATCACATATTCATTGTCATGTACCAGGTCTTGGATTCTAAATAAGTTAGGCACCAGAGTGCAACAGTCAAGAACATTCTTTGTTTGTTACTGATGGCTAGATTAGATAAGAAAGGGTCAAATGGTTGACAGGAAGTCAGGAAAAAAGGGGGAAGCAGAGAGTTGAAGCCTAAAAATTTTGAGCCAACACACAAGCTAATTTTTTTTAGAAATTTTTTTTTGGGGCCTGTGACATTTTCAGAGGAGAACATATGAGATTTGCTTTCATGATTAATTTGTTATCTGACAAATAATTGACAGTGAATTATAAACTTGTTGTGCTTGAAATAACTCTAAATTGACTGTAAGTTGTTGGAATAATGCCCGTCGGCTTAAAGGTGTTTGAGATAAATTCATAATTAATTGTGTAAATTAATGCTGACTGCTGTGCTGTGCAGAAATGCAGTTAAAATTTTGTATACTAGAGCTTTAATTGGGCACAAAGCAGTCAGAAAAGTCACTGTTTACGACAGCAGTGGGACTCTGAGTGCTGATGTCCAAAAATACTTTGTGGAGTTTGCAAATGTTTACATGCGCAATGAGGATTTAGTGTAGTGATTTAGTGATTTAGATTAAGTGTAGTGTTAAACACTTAAGGGGACAGATGTTTGTATGATCAGAATTTTACAGTTACCGTTCTAAAAAGAAGTTCTAAAAGTAAGGGAGGCCAGATCAGTTTGCACATTTAGGTAATTAAGAAACTATCAGAACTGAATTGTTAAATAGTTTTGTTTTTAAAGTAGTGCGGAGTGTAATGTGTATTTGTGTTGATTGTAGATTTGGATAGGGGTTGTTCGTTTGGTTCTGTTACTGGCAGATCACTGCTGTTTGCACTGATGGTTGGGGGCAGATGAGATGAGATTTTTTCTTTCTGCCAATTTTTTCAATTTTCTATTTTGTATGTTGCTATTTGTGAGAGAATGTTTTGTGTTGTGTTTTTGGTTAAAGTAGAACTAACATAAAATGAACAAAATTTATAAATGAAACAAAATAAATGAACTTGTTTAGACCTTAAAAGCAAAATGTTTATGTTTAAGGAATGTTTAATGGAACAATTAATGATAATTTCTACAAGAGAAAGATGTCGAACAAAAGAATACATGAAAAGACAGAGTAAATTGGTTTTAAGCTGATTTATTCATTATAATTCAAATCTATATAGTCTACCGGTAGCATTTGGGGTTTTCAGTGCACTGAAGAGAATTAATATTTCTCGCCCATCATAATCAGATAAACTTAGTGAATTGTTCATAATCAGATAAACTTAGTGAATTGTTCTATACAACTAAAATAGTCTCTGCAGATGACAAAATGTTGCAACAAACTAAAGTAAATATTTTAAGTTAATGCATGGTTAAAATCATTAATGTACAAACAGTATTGTTCATGTTGACTTTTCTAACCATATCTATTGTATTTTTACAGGATAGGTCCACGAACAGATGACTTCCAGTGGACATTTCAACTTGTTTAAACACTTTTTCCTCCTTGCAGCTGTTATATATTACATTGATGTTCTGTGCATGCATGATGAATTATTGTGATATAACCAAACTATTTTTCCTGCGCTTGCAAAAACTGTTGAAGACACCAAGATAGGGTCAGTTAGGATTATTGTTTCAGCTCCTAAATACGGAAGAGGATCCATAAAGCTGATGTTCTTGAAATTTCTGCTCAGTGAGTATCAATCTGCTCAGTAATTATTAATCACACACAGACACAACAATACTCTGAATTTATTAGTTGTATCAAATAAACTATCAATGTTTAGTGTTTATTAAGGCATACAATGTGGTAGAAAAATGCTAATGGTAAAACAATAATTAATTAATTAATTGATTAATTGGTTACTTAATAATTAATTAATAGAAGGACTGTGCTGTATTTTGTTGTATTGTTTTTTCCCATCAATATTTTTCAGCAGGAACTGAGTGTAAGACATGTAAAACTGACCAAAGCTTCCTACCGGAAGCAAAGAAGTGTTTGATGGACAAAGCGGGAAATACGTAAACGGTTGATTCAATTGCATGACTTAAGATAAGCATGGAACCTCACAGTTATCAGTATCAATACTAATCTAACAAACAGAAAATACACATGAACTGCATGGAAGTGCATGGATGCACAACGCCACAATAATAAAATAAATTATAAAAGGGAGGTGGATCACAATCAGAACATTGAGTAGTTTCAGCTTTACTTACAAAATTTTAACACAACCGCTTTTGTATTAAGCAGTTAACATCTTTCTGCTAAACTCTTTTCTTAAGCATGAACCAGAATGTTATGAATGAAAAGGAGAAGGGAAGCTTGTTTTCACTACAGATGCTGAGAAAGGAGATGAGTGGAGACGAGGTGGATAACGAGGTCTTCCTGGACGACATCGACATGACGCGATGCGTAAGGGCTCGCTCTGGAAGGTCCATGACCAGTTGGTGACCAGCTACACCTGCTGCAAAGTCGAGGTTGAGAGAGGATCCACACGGTTCAAGCAGAAGTTCAACATGAGTGGATCGACATGGTTCACGCAGAAATCCAGAAAGAAGGAAGATGTTCCTGGTGTAACCGCAGTCATTGCACCAGAGTTCCAGGCAACAAGGACAGTGTTGTGCGGAGGTTAAACTTTGACAAAACACCAAGACAAAGAGCAGAAACTAGTCTGATAAGTGTTCTGTTCTGGTTAATTCTAGGGGCATTATGATGACATGAACCAGAACTGGAGGAGGTGAAGACACCAGTAAAGAAAACATGACCAAGTCCGTGCAGACCAGTCACCAGAGTGTTTGCCAAGGCTGCAGCCGGAACCAGGACAAATTTATTTAACATAAGTTGAGTATGATACAACAAAAACACCTTAACACGATTCTGGCATACTTGTCAGCATTAATAAAACATTTCATACACATGTTCAATGATTGCAATCCAACTGTAACATATATTTTTATAACTTTTCATCAAAACACACGACTAAATGTTGTATAAAACGCGTGACATCTAATAAATAAAGAGATGTAGACCTTAATAAAGAACGTAAGACTAATATTTTGCAAATTTGGCTAAATTAACAGTACAATTAACAACGCTTGACATTGATTTGACTAATGCCGAATACATTATTCCTATACAAGCATTTATAATAAATGTGAGACCCAAATAAGGAGATACGTTAACTCAAGAAAGCCTAAGAGACAACTACGGTAACTAGTTTTGACTATCTTAGGTGATTACACTTTGACATTTTAAATTGTCAAAGGGAGGATTGGATTTGATTAAAAGATCTGAACTTGTAACAATGTTAAACCTTTGTTTAAGTAGATTGTACAAAGACTTTAAATGAATCATGGAGTTGTCAGGAAGAACACGTCCTGTTAAAAGTAATGAATTTTGGGAAGTAGCTAATCAAAATACTTGGTATTTATGGAAAATGTATACTCCAAAGGAATTGACCTAAAACAAATGCATTGTATGAACTAAAGCTCCTAGTTCATTACAAATAATGATTCCAGATAAGTACAATTCACAACAATTTGTTAAAGAATAAAGAGAAAGAATAAAAATGTAAAGAAAATAAACACCAAAGAAATACCCAATCAAACATACCAATGTTTGAAATTTTATAATTATCTGAATATCTATCGTAGTTATAAGATTCAAGAGGAATGTGATGTTATTTTTATCAAAACTGAACAAGATTGGATCACCAACAAGACATAAAATAGATTACAACGTTAAATATTAAATGTTTTATAAGTAAAGGATTTAATTTAGATAATACAATGAAACTGCTACATTTTTGGTTTCCACATGCATATATGATGCCATTTTGTCAATATACCTGTGTTGTATGAAAACTTGGAATCTTTAAGTTAAGATTGTGATAATATGAACATGAAAATTTAACAATAAGCTATTCATTGACAAAACCTTTCATATTGCAGATAGTTATTGGATGTATGGAAAAGATATTTTGCTGAATATTTTGTCACCAAGATGGATTGGAAAATTTGTTATGGTTAAAATAAAAGTTGCATGATCGAGTGAATGAGTTGATTGTATTAGACACAAATGATTATAAGAGGTGAAATAAAAGATATGATGTTTTGGATCAAAATGTATATTCGTGTACAATAGGTCAACTCAAAGGGATTTCGTATGAGACTAAAGCATGCATAGAATCTATCCGTCCATAGATAACAGTAAACAGAAATGTTAAATGGATTAATTATAATTATTATAACCAACAGTGAATTTCAAGTAAACCACAGAAGTCCTTGAAATAAATAAAGATTTTAAAGTAATGCTTAATAAAATGCTGGTAAAGATGACTGATCGTGGAATGGTTTTAATCTAAGTTTAGGTGAAGGGTGATTTTTTATATTAAAGATAGGAATTAGTACAATCTTAGTGCTAATTATAATTTCCTTTTTGACATGTTGTGTCCTGCCGGCTGGGAGGCATTGGTGGACTCGTAAGATGATGAAAATAAATGGACCTGACTACAGCAAACAATTCGTCCAGCTTCGGATGGCCTCAGAGGACATGTCTCCCCGCCTCCCACTGAACTGACTGATGCTAGAAGGCCAATGGAGGCAGAGGGGGCTTAGTGGCCACTGGAGATCTGGTAACAAAGTGGAAAGTGACATGTTCCTTAAAGGAAAGCCCTCCTCCAGAACTTTGTCTTGCCCCAAAGAACACTATTTTGTTTTAAATGTTGCAATAAAAGAAGAAATTCATTGAACTGAACTGAACTTGGTTTAAGACATTACAGTATATTCTTTTATTCCTACCTTTTATTTTGAATATATTCATCTATAACAGGCATCATCGTGGACTTTTGATGCAGGACTTTTATATTCAATCAACGGCCGAAGCATTCAATCCATTTTAAGTTTATGCACCATGAAGTATTTATCAGTGTTTAATGTTTTTATCATTTTTCTTGTATGCGTATTTTGTATATCATTCATTCTTTATGCATTTATGATTTTACTATTGTTCTAGCATTTATTCTTGTACACTTATTTTTGAATGTCATTTATCCTTTATGATTGCATTCTTGTAAATTTCTTTTTAGGTTTTATTATTTTATCATTCTCTTTTATCATTATTTGCATTTATTTTCTTAATATCAATTAGTATTTTACAATTATGTTTATTAGTTTAAGTTTATCAATTTAGTATAACATCATTTTTAGTTTCATTTAGTTTCACAAAGGTTGGGCTTTACCATGAGTCTTATACGACAGGGACTGAGGTAAGAGGTAAGAATTAGCCACATGACCGATAAAGGTATCTAACAATTGGTGGATGCCGCCACTCCTGGCCCATGGTGGGAGCTCTAGGGAGGGGAGTCCCAAGGAGAGATTTTGTCCCGCTAATAAATGAAATTAAGCCAGCAACGGGTTTTCGGCTCCTTCAGGAGTGGAAGCAACTGCCTTCATAGATTAGAATTAGGTAAGATAAATCTGTCATACCTTAAAGCCTTACATACAGTCTAGCTTAGTTTCTAGTTTAAGATTACACTTAAGGAGAATAGCTAAATTTTGTTAATATAGCTCAATTTGTTAATATATAACTTTTTATTATGTTAACTTTTATTAACTTCACTAGTATTATGCATGCAGCACTGAAAAATAGAAATTAGTCAGCCTTAGATTGAGATTTATCTTAGATAAATAAGGGAGGATTGTAGGTTTTGATATATATTGTAGGACTTGGTAAACATTAGTCAGTTCAGAAATCCAACACTCGTACAAAAGTTCAAGAGTTCATAGAACATCTGGTAAAGAACCACAATAACAAAGTCATTAATCTTAAACTTGTTTTCCTTCATGCGAGGGAAAAACTCTTACCCTCTGACGAGAAGCAGATAAGCTGAACTGTTTATGTTTCCTTGTAAGGAAGTACACTGTCCCTGCGTTTCCCAGAATTATTTTCATTTCTTCCCTGTCGGGAAGTAAACTCCTCTACTGACGTCAGATGAAGGGTATAAATGAATCTCCATTGCTATTCTGGAGAGGGATTCGGATTTGATTTGGTATAGACTGTTCAGCTGTATTTGTTCCATATTAACTTATTAAAAGAATTCCTCCTGCTGGCAAAGAGAAGAAAGGTCTCCTCGTCTCAATTATTTAATATGAGGATCAGTGTTTGCCTCAACAACATCTGTGATAGATCTTAGTATTGGATATTTTCTGGATACCCATACATAATAAATCCTAGTATTTGGATATTTTCCAGATACATATCTGTGATAAATCAATTTGGATATTTTCATGATACCCATACATAATAAATCATAGTATTAGATATCTTCCGGATACACATCTGTGATAGATCCTAGTATTGGATATTTTCTGGATACCCATACATAATAAATCCTAGTATTTGGATATTTTCCAGATACACATCTGTGATAAATCCATTTGGATATTTTCATGATACCCATACATAATAAATCATAGTATTAGATATCTTCCGGATACACATCTGTGATAGATCCTAGTATTGGATATTTTCTGGATACCCATTTATGATAAATCCTAGTATTGGATATTTTCCAGATACACATCTTTGATAGATCCTAATATTGGATATTTTCTGGATACTCATACTTAATAAATCCTAGTATTGGATATTTTCCGAGTGAATATCTATGATAGATCCTAGTATAGAATATTTTATGCATACCCATACCTGAAAGATCCTAGTATTGGATATTTTCTGGATACCCATATGAGAAAGATCCTACTATTGGATATTTTCCTTATACATATCTGTCATAGATCCTAGTATTGGATATTTTTTGGATACCCATACATAATATATCCTAGTATTGGATATTTTCTGGATACACATCTGTGATAGATCTTAGTATTGGATATTTTCTGGATACCCATACATAATAAATCCTAGTATTTGGATATTTTCCAGATACATATCTGTGATAAATCAATTTGGATATTTTCATGATACCCATACATAATAAATCATAGTATTAGATATCTTCCGGATACACATCTGTGATAGATCCTAGTATTGGATATTTTCTGGATACCCATACATAATAAATCCTAGTATTTGGATATTTTCCAGATACACATCTGTGATAAATCCATTTGGATATTTTCATGATACCCATACATAATAAATCATAGTATTAGATATCTTCCGGATACACATCTGTGATAGATCCTAGTATTGGATATTTTCTGGATACCCATACATAATAAATCCTAGTATTGGATATTTTCCGGATACACATCTGTGATAGATCCTATTCGATATTTTCATGATATCCATACATAAATACCCATAATTCATAGGGAAAACGTAGGACAGACACAAATCTCACAAAATCCGTTCAGGGGGTTATAGAGAACAAGATCTGTGAGTTTGGTGGTCCTATCACTGCGTTTAGGTAGAAATCCTAACCCCAATTTGTCCAAATACAAATACCCATAATTCATAGGTAAAACGTATGACAGACACAAACCTCACATACTGCGGTCAGGATTGTTGTGGAGAACAGGATCTGTGAGTTTGGTGGTCCTATCACTACGTGTAGTTGGAAATCCTAACCCCAATTTGTCAAAATACCATAACCCAAAAAAAAAGTGTTGGGAAAGTGTTGAAAGTCCCAACACAGACAGACAGACACGAATCTCACAGATTGCGGTCAGGATTGTTGTGGAGAACAGGATCTGTGAGTTTGGTGGTCCTATCACTGCGTTTAGTTGGAAATCCTAACCCCAATTTGTCAAAATACCATAATCCAAAAAAAAGTGTTGGGAAAGTGTTGAAAGTCCCGACACAGACAGACAGACACGAATCTCACAGATTGCGGTCAGGATTGTCGTGGAGAACAGGATCTGTGAGTTTGGTGGTCCTATCACTGCGTTTAGTTGGAAATCCTAACCCCAATTTGTCAAAATACCATAATCCAAAAAAAAGTGTTGGGAAAGTGTTGAAAGTTCCGATCAGCTCTGCGAGGTGCAGGCCAATATCAGTGGCGTAGCCAGGATTTTATGAGGGGCGGTTCGTTTGAAGAAAAAATGGACCTCTGATTGGTTCATTGGCGGTGGTACACGTTACTTCAAACGTGTAAACAAGCTAATTAGCTAGCTAGTTAAAACAATGCTGTGTGAGGTAAATCTTACCAAATAGGTGGTTTTTGTTAGTGGAGAAAGAGCAACACACTGAGAGGGGATGTGTGTCCAGTCTTCTATTCAGAACTCATCCCAGAGACACGGTACTCCGAGTCCCACCCGAACATACACAGAAAAAAAATACCACCGAAGAAGAACGAATGACGTCATCCTCTTAAAGGCACAGTACCACTCCTTAACATAAATGCAAACTAACCCCACAACAAATAATATAACTTCAATTGCAAAAATAAATAATCTTTTTACTTTGCTTTGTGGTTAGACATTGTTTTTTTATGAATGAAATTAATAAATTGAAAAATACAACAATACAATTCACATGTACACAAAAACAATTGACCAGGGGTCTGCAACCTGCAGCTCAGGGTCCCTCTGCAGCAGCTCTTTCAAGCTTTGACCAAAACTGAATTTTATTGGTTCTTATAACTGGAAGGGTTAGTTTTAGCAGTTTTCCTACATTACAAGGAGTTAACATACTTTCACTTTATGCTTTATTTCTTTTAAGTAGGATACTTAATTTTTCTAGTAAAAAAAAAAAAATCACATAGGCCTGCATTGTTTGTTTTAGTTTTTAGAAACTGGGCAAAACTATATTAATTTTTCCTTCTTTACAAGAATCTTGTCTTTTATTTTATCTTAAAATGTAAAAATATCAGTAAATGTTAAAAAATCATTAGACATTTTTAGTTTTATAAATCATTCCTGCTGGCCAGAAAAATGTCCTCTAACAAACTTAAAGTGGTCCGTGGGCCACCAGTTGAGAATCCCAGTTGCAGCAGGTGTTGTGGCTCCGGACACGTTTAATTTAGTGAATAAAGGAGCAGAAATGGCTCTTTGTATCGAAAAGGTTGCAGACCCCTAGAGTAACATTAAAATTTCTCAAGACAAATGTAGTTTTGCAAAACCTTTATTTACATTGCATAAGACAGTTCTGTCCAACATCTTATGTCTCTGGATAGACAAGTGAGTCCAGCTCCATCCTCCTCGAGTGTTTGTTTGCAAACACATCAACAACGCTCTCAAGGTCAATGTGTTTGCTGTAGTGAATGTGAAGTAGTGCCAGTGAGAGACGCTCCTTCGTCATTGATGCCCGCATGTAGCTGTTCAAGCGACGAAGGGCACTGCGCTCACATTCGCAGGTCACAGGCAGTGTGTAGGCCAGTTGAAGTAGGACGTGCAAGTTGGGGTAAAGGTCTCGGTCACACTCTTTAATGGAACCTGCAGGGGTGTTCGGCCTCTGTGACCCAGGCACTCTGCCGTACCTAGCAGAACAATTATTAAAACAAAATGTTCTGTATAGTAATGTTGTAACATTCAATTTCTAAAATGTGCTTCTCAGGTGCTTAACTTCAAAATAACTTACTTCAACTTCCACCTTGTAATCTCTTGGTCAACAAGTTCTGGACTGGGTAGGTCTCTGAAAAACAGTTTAACATAATATTTAGTACTGTATGTAGTAAACAATTTGGTAAGATCTGCTAAGACATTTTGGGTTTCTATTTGAAAACGTTTTTTTTACTTGTCTTACGTACAAAAACAGTTTTTCTGAATGTTTGTTCTTTTGAAAATTTATCCAAACATTTATTTTTCACCAAATAGGCTATATTATATTCAACAAGTTATTGTTTGTATCCTGTCCAAACTAGGCCTGAGGCCTGTAGCTTTTGTTTAGAAAAACATGGACGCTCAGTTTCAGGCTTCCTGTAACCATCTGTCCTATCACTGTAAACTCAGCTTTAGGGATAGAATGGGGCCGTACTGGTACTAATTTCAGATAAATTACTGTTCCCAACATGGCGGAAATAGACAAAAACAAGGAAAAAAAACATGGCGAAAATCGTTGCTACTTAGCTTAGCTTTAGCATGTTTTAGCATTATATATCTTATAAAAACGTGACCCACTTCTAATCTCTCTAACATCAAACAGTACTAATTAAAATACACAAATGAACAGTTGAATCAAAAACCACAATGTAATTTTACAGTTTGAATCCACCGTGTTGTTTGTTTGTGAGGCCTGTAGCTTTTGTTTAGAAAAACATGGATGCTCCGTTTCAGGCTTCCTGTGAGTCTATCTGTCCTATCACTGTAAACTTAGCTTTAGGGATAGAATGGGGCCGTACTGGTACTAATTTCAGATAAATTACTGTTCCCAACATGGCGGAAATAGACAAAAACAAGGGGAAAAAACGTGACGAAAATCGTTGCTACTTAGCTTAGCATGTTTTAGCATTATCCATATCTTATAAAAACGTGACCCACTTCTAATCTCTCTAACATCAAACAGTACTACTTAAAATACACAAATGAACAGTTGAATCAAAAACCACAATGTAATTTTACCGTTTGAATCCACCGTGTTGCCTTCCAAGCCAGGACAGAGTGAACGTTGTCTTCCCCTCACAGTCTCGCGGGAGTTGTAGACGGGACTTCATAGGCAAAGTGGGCGGTTCGTTCGAACCGGGCGAACCCCCCCTGGCTACGCCCATGAATATCTTTAACACCTCACTTGCCCTGTAGACAGATCCCGTCTGCCTGAAGACCACACCACCATCATCCCAGTCCAAAAAAGCTCTACAGTGACTGCTCTGAATGACTATTGGCCAGTGGCCCTCACCTGATAGTAGATAAATGCTTTGAAAAACTGGTCATGACCCACATCAAAACAACCATCAACATCAACGAGGACCCTCACCAGTATGCATACTGTGAGAACCAATCAACAGAGGATGTCATCTCCTCTGTGGTCCACACTGCTCTCATCCACCTGGAACAGAAGGACTCATACGCCCGTATGTTCTTTCGGACTTCACATCTGCCTTCAAAATCATGATCCACAGCTGTGGTGGGATACATCACAAACTATGATGAGTCCAGCTACAAGCAGGAGTTGGAACACCTGGAGAGCTGGTGCAAGGAGAATATAACCTTCACATTAGCGATGGGCGATATGGCTCGAATATTATATTGTAATATTTCAGAGCATCCTGACGATAAATTTCGTGATATAACCCAAATAAAAAAGAAAGAAATCAGTTATTTATTTGACAAAATTAACTTAACATGTTGCTTTGCAGTATTATAATTTTTTTTTTAAACAACGGGTAATTTTACTGAAATTAATGTATTTAGTAAACTATTCAGTCTCCAAGTACTGTATATATTTTTTTAATGATCCTTCTGTTATTTAGATTGAAAAAGTCTGCACAAAATAAAGCTCAACAAAATCCACCAGAAAAAATAAAGTGCAGGTGTAGTTTCCCAAAACAACTAAATAAAATGAAGCTTAAGATCTGTTGAGCATTAATGAAACCTACAACAAAATATATGTTGCCTTTAAATGAGCTAGAACTTCCAGAACTTGTAACAAGGCGTCCAGCTGACCATGAAGCTTGTTGGTGTTTCAGCTTCATCTGTTCCTACAGGAACGTTTCATTCCGATTCATTTATCTGACTGAACTCTCTCTGATCACCTGCCTCTTAGTCCGTGGACCGACTGTGGAACTCAAGAGACAGTTGAGCTGTCTGTACCTGCAGTTTAGAGCTGGATGGAGAGAAGCTGAGACGTGCGTTGTTTGTTTTTAGCATTTTAGGTAGCTGGTATTGTGCGCAACTAATTACTGTTACACCAGTACAGACAGGTGGAGGGGAGGTGCGCAGTTCGGTGCGCTCAGTTGTTAAGGGGGCGGGGCGCCCTGACGTATTACGTCATGAAATTAGCATATCATGATATCATTTTTCTTGCCCGGGCAAGCTTATTATACCGGTATTATGGTGAACGATATGATATGGCCCAGCCCTACTTCACATCAATGTGAAGAAGACAAAGGAGATGATTGTGGACTTCAGAAGGAAAAAACACACCCACACTCCACTGAACATAAGAGGATCTGTGGTGGAAGTGGTCTCAAGCTACCAGTACTTGGGTGTACACATGAATGACAACCTCAGCTGGAGCAACAACACCACCAGCCTGATTAAGAAAGGTAATCAGAGACTCTACTTCCTCAGGCGGCTGAGACAAGCTGGTCTGAGAAGCTCAGTCCTTCACCTCCTTCTACAGGTGTGCAGTGGAGAGCATCCTGTGCTCCAGCATCAACGTGTGGCATAGAGGCTGCACAGCTGCAGAAGCTCTGCAGAGAGTGGTGAAGGCTGCACAGAAGATATTTGAGTCAGTCTCCCCACCATCACAGACATCTACACCTCCAGATGCAGAAGAGAGCCACCTGTATCATGAAGGACCCTACTCACCCAGCACCAAGGGCGGAGTGGCCATCGGGAGGTTCGGGAGAAATCCCGATGGGCCGCGTCATGAATGGGCCGATAGGCGCACGGGGAAAATGATGACGGTTGAATAAATCTGCTCAAAATTGACTTGTCCCTGACTTTAGGCTG
Source organism: Garcialebias charrua (assembly GCA_038048925.1). NCBI lineage: Eukaryota > Metazoa > Chordata > Actinopteri > Cyprinodontiformes > Rivulidae > Garcialebias > Garcialebias charrua. The sequence goes on along the minus strand of JBBPBX010023377.1, from coordinate 23,978 downwards.
CAGGCTGCAGCCTCTTAAAGGGAGGGAGTGCTGTTCACTTTAAGAGACTGCATCCTGCAGCCTCTTAAAGCGCTGATCCCTTTAAGAGACTGCGCCGCACAGGGCCGGCCGTTTGGGAGCTACCATTTGATAAAAAACACCCCTGAAAGTTCACTGTTGGTTGAGTCCAACCCAGGACCGAAGCACGTATTTTCCAAAACATCAGGTGATGGAGCAGCGCGGAGTCCAAACTGCTAATTAGCAATAAAAATGGACAGGAAGAGGCAGGTGGAGCTGAAAAAGTCAGGTTGAAGAAAAGAAAGGCGTTACAGGAGGAAGCTGCCAAATGTGCAAAGCTTACAGACATTTTGTCAAAGAGACAGACAGAAGAAGCAACAGGTAATGATAAAAATTAAAAACTAGCATAATAAATTAAGCTAATGTCACAACGTTGTACTATGTCACTAAACATGCATGAAAGTCAAGTGGGACCTAAACGGACATAGCTTAATTAAAAATAAAAGCAGAAATATATAAATTGACCAATAAATAAATAAACGTCAAAGGACAATTTAAATTAAAAGAGAACTTTATCTCATACCCTGATGCATGCTCAATAATCCAGGTAGAAAAATCTAAAAAAGCTAAGTCTGGTCCTCTGGACATTTTTGCTTTGTTTTGTTTTGTAGATAGATAGATAGATAGATATATACTTTATTGTCCCCAAGGGGAAATTTGTCTTGGACATCGTACGCCAAACAACACTTCTACCAACAATACAGTCACATGAACACAATACAAATTTAAAAGCATATAAAATAAAAACCTATTGCTCAGTTAAAAACACATTGCTTTTAAAAAACACACATTGCTCAATAAGACCATTCAATGCTCAATTGTTTTGTTTTTTGAATGTCCAGAGGACCAGACTTAGCTTTTTTAGAACTTTATCTCATATTTTAAAAATTAATTGACCATCATGGTATTTTTTTCCAGCTTAGTTCCAACAAATTATATATTTTAATTCATAATTTTACATTTTACTGTGCTTAAAATACCGGTAGGCCTATATATTTTTTTTGTTTTTACTTTTACTCTTAGATGACTTGTGTTATGTAATTTTTTTTTTAATCCACGCAAGTCCTTATTTACGTAATGAGGCAGAAATGCATGAGGTGAAGTGAAAACAGGAGACAGAAAAATGTTAAAGCAACACATTTAATAGACAAATAAATATAAACTCATGCATATGCATACATATTGCAACCAATTCCAAACCTGTCTCTGATTTTGCTTGTCTTGACCCTAAAAACTTTTCAGAGATAAGGGTTAAAGGACTCAAGAGCTCAGCACTTCAAGAAATCAGCAAAAATCTTCTTAGATTGTATGAGAGAGCCACAGTGAGTACTTTACACACAGAGCTGTCCAGTCTAGCATCCCAATGGGATAGGCTCAAAAAGTCCCCTCTGGAAGAGTCCACTGTTAGGATGGTACTGAGATGGAACAGGGTGGCCAGGAGGGCTCAGTTGAACCAGAGACTGAACTTGAAAGCAGGGCTTGTTATTATTGCACAAACTGTGTTATCTGTGTTTACCTTATATTGACACAGTATAACCTTTTCACAGATGCCTACCCAGTTATAGGGCTGGCATACAAATATTTGTTGACACTTTCATTGTCTCAGGTTGCATGTGAAATAAGCTTCTCTACTCTCAAGTTAATCAAGAATAGACTACGAAACACACTTAACCAGGAGCATTTGGAGGCATAGAAAGAAATTCTTATGCATTGACAATGACAAAGTAACAAATATGGTGGCAGAAACTAGTGCACTTCTTAGGCCCTTACTGATGCTGATCACATGTCAAACTCGAGGCCCATGGGCCAAATCTGGTCTCATTGACATTTTATCTGGCCTCAAATTTAATATTTTAATTGTAAAATAGTTTTATGGTTTATCTTTTTGTCACTGTATTTAGTGCAAACTTTTCATGACAGCTGGCCAACATTCAAGCTAACAAAATTACGTTTTGAGTTTTTCAGTTATCTTTGAGTCTGATATGGAAAGAGCAACAAAGAATTGACTTATCTTTTTCTGTTTTTTTAAGTCAACTAATTTAGTTTTTTTCCCCACCTGATTTGCTGAATTGTAACAAAATGTAACAAAAAATTATAACAAAAAAAATGTTGTTGATTGTATTGCAATTAAAAAAATATTATAGGCTACATTTTTGCCTAATATTTTTAAAATGTGAAAAAATGGGCCACTCTTGGCCATTAAACTCCCGGGCTGAAAAGTTGTCCCACTCCGCCCCTGGTCAAACCCCAGAGGTCATTAACACCACTGGACCTGCTCGAAAACTCTGATGTAGATCTGTCTGCCGACTCTCAAGAACCAGTGGATGATATTGTTTTGAACCTTTGTGATGCCTTGGAGTCCCTGGTGACACCATCCAGATGCAGTGATGAAGACCAGGAGAGTGGTGGTGATGATGCAGAAGGCAAACCAGAGGAGTGTGTGAAGGTGAAAAATGAAAGGATTAAGGCAGAAGAAGTAAAGACTGAAGTGAAGCAGGAAGTGGAGGAGCTGGACATTGGTGACGACGTGAAGACACCAGAAATGAAAGAAGCGTTGGTTATTAAATACAGCATGAAGACCACTCCATACTTACAAAGTGTCAGGAAAACAATGGAGGACGAGGTCAACGTGAGCACATCGAAGAAAAAGAGCAACATCAAAGACCTGAAGTTTCTGACCCCGGTGTGTTGTTCCTGTCGCATCCAGCGCCAGTCCTCCTGCCTGCCGTCCATGCTCGTCGATCACGACCCCTGTGTGTCGTCGCTGGCTGAACTGGTGCTGCTGGATGACGACGCAAACGCGTATATTTACAGAAAAAACACTGCCCTCCTGCAGGAGCTGCCTGACCAGGACAGACTGTGACAACGTCTGGTCTGCTCAAACATGAGGCCTTCAAGAGACTTGGAAAAAATATTTTTACGAACATGAATGTACTGTGCGTTTTCTATAAGTTCCTGCGCTGAAGGTGAATATGTAAATGTTAGACCTAACAATATAACATATTTTGCAACAACTTCACTCTTAATTTATGCTTTGAAGTTCTATTAAAATAGCTTAAGGGAGCACTACCGCCACCAGGTGGTAAGAAGAGTTGGATTCTGGACCCCACCTACAGAACGGGTACAGAAGTGTAAATGGAAACACAACCACACACGAGCTGACCTGAGCTGAACTGAACCGCACCGTAACAGTGGAAAAGGGGCACAGGTGTCTCTTTCAGAAAAGAGAGTTGATTATCAGAGAGATTTAATTATCATAGTCAGAATGGTGTGTCAGACTGACTATCTGAGAGCCCCACAGTCTGTGATTGACTTTAAGAGCGGCTTGAAGACCTTTCTTTTCAACCGAGCATACTCTACCTCCTCATGATTCTACTATTGATCTTAGCTGATACTGTTATTGATTTTAATTGTTTTATTATTTGTTTTATTGACATTTAATTCTGTTGCACCTTGTAGCACTTTGAGATTTTCTTTAATGAAAAGTGCGTTATAAATTGAATTCATTATTATTATTATTAATGGAACCAGGGGTGGTCAGGTTGTAGACTCTTCCTGACTTGGGAGATTAACACACACAAAAGAAGTGGGTAGGAGACACAGTGTCTCTGCGGACGTTCTGTGTCTTTGAGGGACACTTTTGTCTCTGATAAGGCCTTGGTTGGATGGACGCTACATAATTTATTTAAAAAAACTACAGGTAGTCCTTGACTTACGACATTTCGCGGTTACGTCACGCATCTTTCATAAAAAAAAATATATATATTTTTTTTGTTGTTGTTTTTTTGTTGAAATTTTTTATTTTGAAAGTCGAATTCCGAGTTCCTTCCGGTTTTGACAGCAGTAGCTTGATGGCAGAAACAGTGGAAAAACACAGAAAGGCCCGCTCTGGACGGAGCTTCACGGCAGAATCAGCAAAGCAGTGGACAGTACAGGTGGAGATTAAACGCTCTGGACAGAGGTTGACAGCAGTTTTACCACAGAATACGGCAGATGGACCGAGCTGACGGCGGTTTTACGTCGTAAACAAATATTGGATGGACAGACTGAGGTGGACCACCGTACAGCAAGCTACAGTAGTTAGCTAGCTAGTTCCCTTTATGTGAATGGAGCCTGCTAGGTAGGAGGGAGACGATTCAACTTGCTCCTTCATCTTTAAAAACTGTGTTAGGATAGGCTAAGTGCTTGGTAACTGTACAGTACTGTAAATGGTTTATTTATTTAAAATTATTATATATTTTTTAGTATGTTCAGACTTACGTCGAAATTCGCTTTACGACGACGCGTAGGAACGGAACTCTGCCGTAAGTTGAGGACTACCTGTATATGGTTAGTTTCATTAAAACTAGGGATGGAAAGAATGAAACGCCAAAGCCATCCAGAAAAGACATGTTCACGTCTGACAATGACACGGGTCTATGACCCAATAGATGAACTTGGATTTGACCGAGATCAAAACAATCCCAAGAAACATAAGACTCCTTTTTTGTCTTCAAAGGAAAAAGGCGAGACCCTTCAGAGACCTCAAACCAGAATCAGTGACATTCTGGAGAGTTTCACTTCAGCACGTCTTCTGGAGAGACCCTCCACGACTGAGAGGTCCCAAGAGAAGAACTCAAGTGTGAAAGGGACGCTATTAGACGATGGCTTAACCTTCTGGTCGTATCAGCCCACAATGGGGTCCGCTTCTGAGGGTCATCAGTCCCGCCGCCAGTCTGTCAGATTTTCCACAGAGGATGTCAGCCTCTCCACTATAGAGAAGAAACCAAAACCCACCACCCCCACTCCCAGTCGGCACCGCAACTCGGCAGACTGGCTCAACCTCAAAACAAATGACAAATCTGAATATTTGGGAGGTCCCAAAGAGGTGAAAGCATCAGCTGAAATTAGGGATGCACCGATCCACATTTCTCACTTCCGATTTGATACTTTAAAACTGGGTATTGATCGATACCGATACTTTTCCGATCCGATACGTTAAAGTACATGACTGTGTATAATGAGGATTTTGAATTGAGAACATTTATTTCAACACGGGGTGAGACATCCAATGAAGACTCTCTGAGCCTAACCACAGGAACCTCACAAATTTTAGCAGCTAACAGGAGGCATGTCTTCACCCCACACGTCCTTCTTACTCATGGCTCAGTTGGAAAACCTAAAAAAAAATGCTAAGCATGATGGGAAATACAACACAGCCACTCCCTTAACCAGTAAGGCAGTGGCTGTGTTGTATTTCCCATCATGCTTAGCGTTTTTTTAGTTTTCAAAACTAAAATAAGCATGATGGGAAACAACAAAATCCACTGCCTTACTGGTTAAGGGAGTGGCTGTGTTGTATTTCCCATCATGCTTAGCGTTTTTTTAGTTTTTCCAACTGAACCACGAGTAAGAAGGACGTGTGGGGTGAAGACGTGCCTCCTGATCACTGTTAAAGTTTAGGTTCTTCCTGTTGTGAGGCCCATAGTGTCGTCATTGGATTTAACTCACACACTATTAAAGCAGTCACAGAATGTGATTGAACATAAATACTCTTTGAAACTGGATCGGAAAATATTGGCAGGTTGGAACCAATACCAGATACAGTACTTAAACTATGCTGGTATCGGATACCGATACTGGATCGGATTGGCCCCATCCCTACTCCAAAGGTCCTCTCCTCTTCTGCGCTAGAGAGAAAAACCTTCTGTCAGTCCACTTCTCTTGGGAAAATGGCAGCGGACGTCCAACCTGAGTCCGAACAGAGCAAATCAGAGGCTCCTAAAAACCAGAGGAGGGGTGATGAAGAGGAGGATGATTGGTTAGCAGAGGCACTAAGCAGGAAGAAGGCTCTGTCGATGTCAAACACGGAGACAAAAATGCTTACACTGGAGGACTCGTTGGGGTTGATTCAGTTACAGTATTAGTAACCAAGTCACATCTAACACTCCAAGAGACAAAGAAGACACACTTCCATTCATCAAAGAGCCACGTCCTGCAGCTCATTCCACTCCAGTCAGAGAGGAGCGGCCCAGTGAAGTCCCACAACAACAGCAAACTCCAAGCTCATCAGTTGAAGCCCCGAAACAGGTGTCCCTGCCAGCAGACAGTCTGCAGCAGCAGATGATGCTGACTCAGTTGCTGGGCCAAGTGGGGGTTGTTGATGCAGGGGTCCTGCAGAACCTTAAAGCACAACAACAACATGGAGGTCAGCAGCTTTTACAGACACGGATTATCCAGTTGGAGGGACAGGTAAAGATGCTGCAGCTAGAGAGAGACCAAAGCCAAATGATGTTAGAGAATATCCACTAACGGCATGGGCAGGAAGTGGAGCTCCTAGAGAGCACACAGAAGACTCGTGTGAAGCTGCTGGAGGAGTCGGCAGTCCAGCGAGAGACACAAGCACGGCTCGAGTGTGAGGAGCTGACAAAACGACTAGCCGCGTTAACACTATCGGCTGAACAGGAGCGCTCCGAGCTGCAGGCTCAGCACCATCGAAAGCTGGCCCAAGCTCAGCAGGACCGAGACCACGAGGTGGAGGCTCCGAGACCTCCAGAGGAAGTCCATCCTGGAGATGAAAACAGACCACGAGGATCAGCTTCAGAGACTGAAGAGGCTAAAGGACGGAGAGATAGATGCTGTTACAAGTGCGCGGCACAGAGATGAGCAGCTTCAAACGTTGCAGGACCGACTGACCCAGCAGCAGAAAGCCATGGCAGAGGAAATAATCTCCAAGATGGACACTCAGCTCAGTGAGCAGCAACGGGAGCTTGAGAAGGAACGCTGGAAGGTGACGTCAGAGCATGCCAAAGCAGTCTACCCAGAGGAGCTTGGAGGAAGAGCGGCACGTCTTCACCACACAGATCAGCATGGAAAAAGAGGAGCTGGAGCGAGCCAAGAGCGCACTGCTGGAAGAACAGAAGTCTGTGATGCAGCGTTGGGCAGAGGAGAGGAGGAGGCTGGCAGCTGAGTGGGTCCACTTCCACACGCAGGAGAAGCAGAGGCAAGAGAGAGCTGAACGGGAGGTCAGCAGCCTCATCGACAGGAGAGAGGGCTCCATCATCAGTCTGGCACAGGAACAAGCTGACCTGAAGCTTCGTACAGCAGAGCTGAAACAAAAGGAGAGTGTGATGCAGGAGAAAGAAACTCTGTACAGACTGAGAGAAGAGCTGGACAGAGAGAAGGAGAGAATCAGCAGCACCGCTCTGAGTCTGAAAACACGGGCCCAGGAAGTCGAGGCCTTCAGCAAGGTCGCCGCAGAGAGGTACGAAGCAGGAGAGCAGGTGCTGCAGGAGGCAAAACGTGTGGAGGCCGAGCACAAAGCCCGGCTGAGAAACATTCACTCTCAAACGGAGCACCTGAGGCAGCTAGAACAACGCACACTAAAAGAACGTATGAGGTTAAATCATCTGCAGAACGACACAGAAATAAGACAAACCTGGGCCGCGGCTATGGCGCAGGGGTTAAGAGCGCGGCCCATGTTTGAGGCTAGTCCTCGCTGTGGTGTCGCGGCTTCACATCCCGGTCCCGACAACCTTTCCACAATGTCTCCCCCTCTTTCCCTGTTTCACCCTCCATCTTCTACAACAAAAATGGGCCACTAGAGCCAAAAACGCCCCCCCCCCCAAAAAAAAAAGAAAGAAATAAGACAAACCTCTATCTCACCTGTACCTAAAATTATTCCAGCTATTTTACCAGATTCACCTTCAGTGTTACCTAGACTTGAGCTAACATCCCAGAACATCCTCCCCTCTGGTGCTGTGGCAAACTATAAATCACTGACTCTGGAGGCAAGTCTGGCCCTGTGGAAGTAGTACACTCATACCTGCAAACTCAGAAGGGATGAAAAAGGTGACAAACGTTGCGCCAACCCCCCCCCCCCGAAAGATTTTGTAATTTTTTAACATGCTTCAGGTAAAAGTCATTTACTAACCTGATTTAATGAGGACATAAATAGGAAAGATTGTGTCAACCAAAAAATTAACAACCAACAACAGCAGCAAGTCAAATACAGCAGAACATTTTGCTAACAATGCGCTGCTCCGAGTCAACAGATGCATTTAAAAACAGTCTTAAGACTTATCTCTTCAGACAGGCTTTTGGTTAATTTTGTACTGTACATTGATTTTAGAGTTTGTTATGTTTTACCTTTTTGTATAGTACTTCTGTGATTTTATTTTTCCTTTTGTAAAGCACTTTGTGACTCTCATGTCTGTGAAATGTGCTATATAAATAAAACTTACCGGTACTTACTTACTAACAGTAAAAACTCATTTCTTAAATGTTTTGCCCGAAAATGTTGACAAGTAGATGCCAGTTCCTGCATTCTGGTGTATTTTAGCAAGTTGTTAAACATCAAAGTCAAAGTCAACTTTATTGTCAGATCTGCAATATGTACTGTACAGGACATACACAGGACCGAAATTGCGTTTCTCTCAGTCCCTCGGTGCAACAGTAAACATCTAAACATTGAAACACTGAAACATATAATAATAGACATAAGCATAAAATAGTAAAACTAACACTGTCCTGAGTTTTTTGCATAGTGGTATAAGAGTATGAAAATTTACACCAACTCTAAAACTAAAACATTAAACATTTAATGAACATAATACTGTCCTGAGTTTTTGCATACTAGTATAAAAAAAAGAGTATAAAAAGTATAACTAAAATAAACTAAAGGTTTCTAGCATTGACATTTGCAAAGTGGCAAAGCAGCGTATGAGTTAATGTACACAGTATATGTATGAGGTAGTAGTTGATGTTGTTATAGAGGCAAAAAGTGGCATATGCAGTAAGGCACATTGGGCATCCCTAAATAAGACCGTTCAGAGCACACTGTATATGTATCAGCAGTGGTGTAGATATTAGAGTAGTGTAAATGTAAACAGTAGTAATTACATGTAAGCAGTAGTAATAAAAGTAAACAGTATTAATAAATGTAAACAGAGAATGTAAACAGTATTATGATTATAGGCAGTGATGTAATACAAACATTAGTGCAAGTATGAGAAGTAGTGCAAACTGTATGAGCACATGACCGAGAGTTTAGTGAATAACCCGTTTGATGACACAGAGTCCAGTGTTAAAATCTTTGTGTTGTGTGGTAATGTGTGAGAAAGTTTTAGTGTTAAGGCAGTTCAAATGGGAGGGGGGGCAGAGCAGGCAGAGTGTTTAGCATCCTGACTGCCTGATGAACAGAGCTGTCTCTCAGTCTGCTGGTTCGAGCCTGGAGACTCCTCAGTCTCCTTCCTGATGGCAGCAGTCTGAAGCAGCTGTGTAGTGGGTGTGTGGGATCACCTGCCATGCAGTGGGCTTTCCGAGTGAGGCGTTTGCTGTGTAAGTCCTGCAGTGAGGGCAAGGAGGTGCCCACGATCTTCTCAGCTGCTCTCACAATGCGCTGGAGGCTCTTGCGGCAGGATGCAGTACATGCACCAAACCACACAGTGATGCAGCTGGTCAGGACACTTTCTATGGCACCTCTGTAGAAGGTGCTCATGATGGGGGTTGAAGCTCCAGCCCTTTTCAGCTTGCGGAGAAAGTAGAGACGCTGGTGAGCCTTCTTTGCCAGTGCTGCAGTGTTCCTGCTCCAGGACAGGTCCTTTGAGACGTGCACTCCCAGGAACTTGGTGCTGTCTACTCTCTCCACTGCGGTGCTGTTGATGGTCAGAGGGGCATGTTGGGCATCCTTCTTCCTGAAGTCCACAACAATCTCCTTTGTCTTCTCCACGTTGAGAGTGAGATTGTTGTGTCCGACAATCTATGACATCTATGTTTACCTACATGTAAACATGATTCACTAACTATTTTAGAGACATCTAACAAAATAAAGTCAGGTCCTGTGGACAGATTAAAAAATTGTTGAAATTATTATTGATCATGCATCAGGATATTGTAGAGACACCTCATTCAACTAGTTCATATAGACATCATCCTGTTTTTAAACTCACTCCTGTGGCTAAGATAATGAAATTAATGTGACAATTTATCACAGTGACTTTAGGGGTGCAATTGACTTTTATTTTCCATCCATCCATCCATCCATTTTCTTCTGCTTATCCGGGGTCGGGTCGCGGGGGTAGCAGCCTAAGTAGGGAGGCCCAGACTTCCCTCTCCCCAGCCACTTGGAGCAGCTCCTCTGGGGGAATCCCAAGGCGTTCCCAGGCCAGCCGAGAAACATAGTCCCTCCAGCGTGTCCTGGTTAGGACATCCTGTCCTTGTTAATTTTTATTTAGTTTTATTTGTAACACAACATGCCATTTTACAAAACAATGGTGACACTCAACTGCATGTATAAGAATATTAACTTTACCCAATGAACAGGTGTTTTATGATATTTCAAATCAACCCAAATGTTTAATGTTTTATCATATTTTCTGGGTAAGTGAAAGATAGGCACAGCTGTTTAGAAAAACTCACAGCAACAGACTTAATTAAAAATAATGCATTTATTAAAGAAGTCTTTGACAGAAAAAGGAAACAACAAAAACAAAACATACAGTTGTACATCACCTCAGATGTACAATAAACATACAAGTCACACACAAACAGTTTTCCTGCTAAGATCAAAGTGTCTGTTTAATCTCGCCACAGTACTAACAGCACACACAAACTCAAGGCATTGACATGTAACAAATTACAGTTATCTCCTCACCTTGACAGTGAACAGGGGAGCCGCACTGTTCGGCGGGAGATAGTCATCAATGCACACCGGGAGTTGGATCAGAACCCACGGTTGACTCCAAAGACTCTAAGTGCGCTGTAACCGTTTTATACCTTGTGGGGTGTATGTATGTGTGTGTGTGTGCGTGCATTGTGTGCGTGCGTGTGATGACTTCACTCACTCTAGCAAAAACATGTTTTCAAGAGCAAAGCGGTGCTTAGGCACCGGGTCAGTTTGCCCTCAACTGAAACTACAACTCATAGCACAACAACTTCACTGCCTTTTCAGAAGAACTGCAGGCTTGAAGTAGAAGGGTGATATGCATTCATTCATCAAAGACCTTATGGCTTTTCCGAGAAGGACGGACCCTTTATCCCTCAAAGAAATTCCAGGCCTTTGAAGTAAAACTGCACAACCCCTCTCATTTCAAGGCCAGTTTAATGAATACATCTTGACACTAAACTAAAATGTTTACTCCAGGGATCGTGTGTGATGCAAAAAGCCTTAACTCTTAACATAAAAATTGATAAAGTTAGTCAGGAAACATTAATACTTAACTCATATTTCAACAGGTGACATTTTAATAACCACCAACAGTGAATTTAGGAGGGGCTTTTTACAGTTTTCTGATTTAGTGATACACACCGTGGTGAAGTTATTTTACGACTCCGTCATGTTTACGTTTATCTCTGTGGTTCTCTCTTGTCGTGTCGTCACTTTTCAAAACTGCTGCTGCGCAGTTTTTTTATCTTTGTGAAACGTCAAGAGCTCCCATACGTTGGAGGAGTTGGGTCGAACAGTTCTCTGCGTCGTTCATTTGTAAAATTTACTGAATTTCCTTTGAAAACACCGCCTGTTCTACTTCCGCCTCCCTTGCGCTCTGTTGAACCTCCGCAACGTGACTCGCTCTGGTCTGGACTCGCGCTGCAGAGTTTATTTTTTTTTTTTACAAATTTCGCTGTTGTCTCCTCCCCCTGTCTATCCTGAGGTTGTGATTGGCCAAATGACACGCTCCACCAAAGATGTTATATTGTCGACAAGATGCATTGTTGTTTCTTGAAATCAAGTCAGGGGGAAATAATGCATTCTAATCTGCCACGGGTCTGACCGCCCCCCACCACCCCTCGAAAACAAAAACTCATCGGATCTACACGAATCACGTAAATAATATATTTTGCTTTGAAAACGGCAAATTTTGCCGAAAGGTGACTACGGTAGTTTGCAGGTATGTACACTGCAGAAAAGGACCAGGAATTTCTCAAAGAGGAGCAGATGTTTCTAGAGAACCTGAAGAAAAACTCCTACAGATTGAATACAGACTAAGAATAAAAAAATTAAAAAAACTAGGGATGCACCGATCCCCCTTTTAAAAAAAACTTTTGATCCGATCACTTTACCTAAATCTGGATGTCAACTGATACAGATACTATTCCGATAAAAACATCTTTACTGATTTTATATGAGGTTGTAATAATCTCCTCTCTATAGGCAAGTACAATTTGTACAAACATAATCATGCATGTCCAAAAATGCAACTTGAGGTAAGTTTTAATGTTGGATAAGTTTCAAAGTTAGAATTAAATCATGCTAACACAAAGTATGTTTTCATTCCTAGCTTTAAAGTGGAACTAAACACAGGTTGAGATGGTAACTTCTCCCCCTAAGCAGATTCAAAATCACTATCAAAATGGGCGTGTCGAGAGACAAGGAGGGGTGGAGGTAGAGTTGTGCTTTTGTTCACGCCTCCACCAGCAACAACCTAAAACAAATTAAACCTCTAGCCAACAACATACACCAAGCAACAACGAAGGATAAACATGTAGATGTATTTATCTATTCCACCCATTCCATCCAAAACCAAAGGCTTAAAAAAAAAGAAAAAAAAAAGAAAAATAAAACCGCTTGTCAGGAGTGAAATGTGGCATTTCCATATTAGGTATGAATGCTGCAGGACCTTCTCATCTCTGCAGGGGATTGGCTCTGTTTTAACCACCTTTGTGATGTCAGAGTGTACAAGACACGTCAGAGTGAACGTCCTTGACCAATAAGAAAATTAAGATGCAATTCCTCTGTTCAACCCATAGGGGTCAATGTAAACACTTTTTTAGACAGGGGTTTAGTTCCACTTTAAAGTCAGAGTCAGTCAGCCATAGAGTTTTACTGTCATACACACCATATGTGGTACATGGGGTGGAATGAGATTATGTACACAGGGTCCCAGTTACATCCCACAACAAAATGTAAAAGAAAAACTGTAATAAGGTCTAAGATATGAACTAAGAAAAACATCAACTAAATATACACTAAGCACTAATAGCATAAAAACAATATGTTGAAGTGGATATTAAAGAAGTGGATATTAAAGTGATTAATGGCTTCAAACATCTGCTAAGTTCATGGAAAAAAACAACACAGACATGGTCCTGATTTTAGTATTTTACATCGCTTTATAATGTAGCTGTTCTTTTGTGTGTTTTTTATTTATTTATTATTTTATTTTATTTTTCCAGTTCATATGCTTTTTTACGATTGTCTACCGTTGTACTGATAAATATGTCCTGGAGGGTAAATGTAAACTATATCTTGGCTGCAAATATTCAATCAAGCAGTGAAGCAGGCAGTCTGATTTCAGTCAGCTGCACTCAGTCTGCTCCTCCTCCGAGACGGGCAGACTGAGCGCAGCTGACGGATATTAGACAGCCTGCTTCAGACTAAACGAGAGGAACACACCGCTGAAGCCAGGGAGCTCAAACGTCCAAAGTAAAACTAACTTTACAACAGTGCCTGGTTAAACAATCCTTGTGTTCTTTAATGTGGTGCTTTTTCAGTAATGACCTACAGGACAGAGCAGTAATGTCCTACAGGACAGAGCAGTAATGTCCTACAGGACAGAGCACTAATGTCCAACAGGACAGAGCAGTAATGTCCTACAGGACAGAGCAGTAATGTCCTACAGGACAGAACAGTAATGTCCTACAGGACAGAGCAGTAATGTCCTACAGGACAGAGCAGTAATGTCCTACAGGACAGAGCAGTAATGTCCTACAGGACAGAGCAGTAATGTCCTACAGGACAGAGCAGTAATGTCCTACAGGACAGAGCAGTAATGTCCTACAGGACAGAGCAGTAATGTCCTACAGGACAGAGCAGTAATGTCCTACAGGACAGAGCAGTAATGTCCTACAGGACAGAGCAGTAATGTCCTACAGGACAGAGCAGTAATGTCCTACAGGACAGAGCAGTAATGTCCTACAGGACAGAGCAGTAATGTCCTACAGGACAGAGCAGTAATGTCCTACAGGACAGAGCAGTAATGTCCTACAGGACAGAGCAGTAATGTCCTACAGGACAGAGCAGTAATGTCCTACAGGACAGAGCAGTAATGTCCTACAGGACAGAGCAGTAATGTCCTACAGGACAGAGCAGTAATGTCCTACAGGACAGAGCAGTAATGTCCTACAGGACAGAGCAGTAATGTCCTACAGGACAGAGCAGTAATGTCCTACAGGACAGAGCAGTAATGTCCTACAGGACAGAGCAGTAATGTCCTACAGGACAGAGCAGTAATGTCCTACAGGACAGAGCAGTAATGTCCTACAGGACAGAGCAGTAATGTCCTACAGGACAGAGCAGTAATGTCCTACAGGACAGAGCAGTAATGTCCTACAGGACAGAGCAGTAATGTCCTACAGGACAGAGCAGTAATGTCCTACAGGACAGAGCAGTAATGTCCTACAGGACAGAGCAGTAATGTCCTACAGGACAGAGCAGTAATGTCCTACAGGACAGAGCAGTAATGTCCTACAGGACAGAGCAGTAATGTCCTACAGGACAGAGCAGTAATGTCCTACAGGACAGAGCAGTAATGTCCTACAGGACAGAGCAGTAATGTCCTACAGGACAGAGCAGTAATGTCCTACAGGACAGAGCAGTAATGTCCTACAGGACAGAGCAGTAATGTCCTACAGGACAGAGCAGTAATGTCCTACAGGACAGAGCAGTAATGTCCTACAGGACAGAGCAGTAATGTCCTACAGGACAGAGCAGTAATGTCCTACAGGACAGAGCAGTAATGTCCTACAGGACAGAGCAGTAATGTCCTACAGGACAGAGCAGTAATGTCCTACAGGACAGAGCAGTAATGTCCTACAGGACAGAGCAGTAATGTCCTACAGGACAGAGCAGTAATGTCCTACAGGACAGAGCAGTAATGTCCTACAGGACAGAGCAGTAATGTCCTACAGGACAGAGCAGTAATGTCCTACAGGACAGAGCAGTAATGTCCTACAGGACAGAGCAGTAATGTCCTACAGGACAGAGCAGTAATGTCCTACAGGACAGAGCAGTAATGTCCTACAGGACAGAGCAGTAATGTCCTACAGGACAGAGCAGTAATGTCCTACAGGACAGAGCAGTAATGTCCTACAGGACAGAGCAGTAATGTCCTACAGGACAGAGCAGTAATGTCCTACAGGACAGAGCAGTAATGTCCTACAGGACAGAGCAGTAATGTCCTACAGGACAGAGCAGTAATGTCCTACAGGACAGAGCAGTAATGTCCTACAGGACAGAGCAGTAATGTCCTACAGGACAGAGCAGTAATGTCCTACAGGACAGAGCAGTAATGTCCTACAGGACAGAGCAGTAATGTCCTACAGGACAGAGCAGTAATGTCCTACAGGACAGAGCAGTAATGTCCTACAGGACAGAGCAGTAATGTCCTACAGGACAGAGCAGTAATGTCCTACAGGACAGAGCAGTAATGTCCTACAGGACAGAGCAGTAATGTCCTACAGGACAGAGCAGTAATGTCCTACAGGACAGAGCAGTAATGTCCTACAGGACAGAGCAGTAATGTCCTACAGGACAGAGCAGTAATGTCCTACAGGACAGAGCAGTAATGTCCTACAGGACAGAGCAGTAATGTCCTACAGGACAGAGCAGTAATGTCCTACAGGACAGAGCAGTAATGTCCTACAGGACAGAGCAGTAATGTCCTACAGGACAGAGCAGTAATGTCCTACAGGACAGAGCAGTAATGTCCTACAGGACAGAGCAGTAATGTCCTACAGGACAGAGCAGTAATGTCCTACAGGACAGAGCAGTAATGTCCTACAGGACAGAGCAGTAATGTCCTACAGGACAGAGCAGTAATGTCCTACAGGACAGAGCAGTAATGTCCTACAGGACAGAGCAGTAATGTCCTACAGGACAGAGCAGTAATGTCCTACAGGACAGAGCAGTAATGTCCTACAGGACAGAGCAGTAATGTCCTACAGGACAGAGCAGTAATGTCCTACAGGACAGAGCAGTAATGTCCTACAGGACAGAGCAGTAATGTCCTACAGGACAGAGCAGTAATGTCCTACAGGACAGAGCAGTAATGTCCTACAGGACAGAGCAGTAATGTCCTACAGGACAGAGCAGTAATGTCCTACAGGACAGAGCAGTAATGTCCTACAGGACAGAGCAGTAATGTCCTACAGGACAGAGCAGTAATGTCCTACAGGACAGAGCAGTAATGTCCTACAGGACAGAGCAGTAATGTCCTACAGGACAGAGCAGTAATGTCCTACAGGACAGAGCAGTAATGTCCTACAGGACAGAGCAGTAATGTCCTACAGGACAGAGCAGTAATGTCCTACAGGACAGAGCAGTAATGTCCTACAGGACAGAGCAGTAATGTCCTACAGGACAGAGCAGTAATGTCCTACAGGACAGAGCAGTAATGTCCTACAGGACAGAGCAGTAATGTCCTACAGGACAGAGCAGTAATGTCCTACAGGACAGAGCAGTAATGTCCTACAGGACAGAGCAGTAATGTCCTACAGGACAGAGCAGTAATGTCCTACAGGACAGAGCAGTAATGTCCTACAGGACAGAGCAGTAATGTCCTACAGGACAGAGCAGTAATGTCCTACAGGACAGAGCAGTAATGTCCTACAGGACAGAGCAGTAATGTCCTACAGGACAGAGCAGTAATGTCCTACAGGACAGAGCAGTAATGTCCTACAGGACAGAGCAGTAATGTCCTACAGGACAGAGCAGTAATGTCCTACAGGACAGAGCAGTAATGTCCTACAGGACAGAGCAGTAATGTCCTACAGGACAGAGCAGTAATGTCCTACAGGACAGAGCAGTAATGTCCTACAGGACAGAGCAGTAATGTCCTACAGGACAGAGCAGTAATGTCCTACAGCAGAGGTCTCCATCCCTGGTCCTCATGGTCCACTGTCCCACATGTTTTAGATGTTTCCCTGCTTCAACACATCTGGCTGACATGATGGAGTCATTTACAGCTTCTGCTGAACTTGATGACATTCTGAGTGGGTCATTCAATGATTTGAATCAGGTGTGTTGAAGCAGGAAATCATCTAAAACCTGCAGGACAGTGGACCATGAGGACCAGGGTTGGGGACATCTGTCTTGCAGGACAGTGGACCATGAGGACCAGGGTTGGGGACGTCTGTCTTGCAGGACAGTGGACCATGAGGACCAGGGTTGGGGACGTCTGTCTTGCAGGACAGTGGACCATGAGGACCAGGGTTGGGGACGTCTGTCTTGCAGGACAGTGGACCATGAGGACCAGGGTTGGGGACGTCTGTCTTGCAGGACAGTGGACCATGAGGACCAGGGTTGGGGACATCTGTCTTGCAGGACAGTGGACCATGAGGACCAGGGTTGGGGACGTCTGTCTTGCAGGACAGTGGACCATGAGGACCAGGGTTGGGGACGTCTGTCTTGCAGGACAGACCTGCAGCAGATCCACAAGCTGCTTCTCTTGTTGTCGGGAGCTGCAGGTCACATCAACACATTTCACTGCACTCTCTCTTTTTTTACTACTTTTCACCAGAGTTCCCAAATGAATGAATTCCAACAATGAACATCTGTCTTGTGTCAAACAGTTGATCAAACTGCTGGACAGATGTTTGCTGTCACTGTCTAAACATGTGCACTTTGGAAACTGTTTGCTAAACATACTGAAGTTTGAATGTGACGTTTGGACACTTCACTGTTTGCAGTTTGATCAAACACTAATTCCTGTTCTTTCATGCAGTTTCTCTCTTGTTGCGTCAGTTTCAAGTGGGTTCACTGTGACATCAAGTTCCTGCAGGTCCTGATTGCTGAGTGGGCAGAAACTGCAACGTGTCTGACGTGTTGCTGCTGAGGCCGCTCTTCCTGCAGGTCAAGCTGCTGGATTGTTGAGCAGCAGAGGATTTACATAAAACAATAAAACAATAAAACACTCATTTCTGCTCTCTCATCTTTAGACCTTTATTTCAAGTTCTTCAGCAACATTTGTTTTTTTCTCATTCTTGATAAAGTTATGTAGACAGCTTAACACTGCAAGTAAATAACAGCGACTGAGACAAACCGTGAAAACTGGACAGATGAACGTGATTGATTTTCAAAATAAAATACCATGCAGACTAAGAACTAGAAAAATAAATCAAAATAAAACTTTATATATTTTTAGGTGGCAAGGTATCAAATGATCCGAGGCCCAGAACTGGTGACCTGCCCGGTGGTTGGGAGCTCCTGCTTTAGTGCTTCTTAACCAGCTGGTAGGCCCCTGGGCTAAGTGATCCTGCAGCTCCGCCCCCAAACATCTGCACAGCTGGACTCGGCAGGTTTCACTGCAGGTCTGCTGTCATGTCAGGTCAAGTGTTAGCAGTGATCGTATCAATGAGCTAAATCCAGCCAAATGTGTCTACAGGACCAAAAATATGACGCCCCAAATGAGACTATCAGAAGTGTCTGCTGGGATCACTGGCAACATGTTCCAAACAACTTGATCACTGGCAACATGTTCCAAACAACTTGATCACTGGCAACATGTTCCAAACAACTTGATCACTGGCAACATGTTCCAAACAACTTGATCACTGGCAACATGTTCCAAACAACTTGATCACTGGCAACATGTTCCAAACAACTTGATCACTGGCAACATGTTCCAAACAACTTGATCACTGGCAACATGTTCCAAACAACTTGATCACTGGCAACATGTTCCAAACAACTTGATCACTGGCAACATGTTCCAAACAACTTGATCACTGGCAACATGTTCCAAACAACTTGATCACTGGCAACATGTTCCAAACAACTTGATCACTGGCAACATGTTCCAAACAACTTGATCACTGGCAACATGTTCCAAACAACTTGATCACTGGCAACATGTTCCAAACAACTTGATCACTGGCAACATGTTCCAAACAACTTGATCACTGGCAACATGTTCCAAACAACTTGATCACTGGCAACATGTTCCAAACAACTTGATCACTGGCAACATGTTCCAAACAACTTGATCACTGGCAACATGTTCCAAACAACTTGATCACTGGCAACATGTTCCAAACAACTTGATCACTGGCTTTACACCATCTAACAACTGCTCACAGTGCATAAGTAATATACCTGATGATTGTATTCACGCACTCTGGTTCTGTCCACCCGTTCAGAGGTTCTGGGTACAGGTATGCGAAGACTTGTCTAAATGTTTGAAATTTAATATCCCACTCTCTCCATCTGTTTGCTTATTGGGTATCTTTGAAGATGTTATACTGGAAAAAAATACATCCTATATGCTTTTCACTGCCTTATGCATCGCAAAGAAAACCATACTCGTAAATTGGAAAAATAAAAATAATCTTAGCATTAATCAGTATAAAAATCTTCTGTTAGATCATATTAGTCTTGAAACAGCATCTGCCGACACATCGGATCAATCTATTTGGCATTCTTTGATCGGCTCCGTTACGTAGTGAGGGTGGGGGGTCTGGGATCTGGCCTTGTGGGGCATTGGGGCTGGTGGGGGGGGTTGGGGTTTGGGGCGCCGGGGGGTTGGGGCTGCTTGGGCGGGGAGGACCCTGTCTTCGACCTGGGGAGGACCGGGGGGGTTCTGGGGGATGTCTGCTAGGGGCGGCATGCGGGCCCACGGGTGGTCGGTAGCGGCGGTCATGGGTCACCGGTCGGTGACCCGGCTGTGCTGGGGTGGTTTCGGGGCGGGTGCCGAGGGCTTGGGACTCTGGGGGCGAGTCATCCCCGGGCTTGGACCTGGTGGGGATCGGGGGGTCTTGGGCTCTGGCGGGCGGGTCGCCGGGTTATGGGCTGGCTGGCGCTCTGGTGCCCGGCTCTGGCCGGGGGCCCTCGGCTCGCTGGTGGGTTGGGGGTTCATGTGCTGGGGGGTTGGGTGTCTGGGGGTGTGACTGGTGGCCAATGGGAGGGGGCGGGCAAACCCAGCCTGGGTGTCTAATGTGTTATATGTTCTGAAAGCTATTAATATGAAGGGTGGGTGTAGTATTTCTTCTGGGGTGGGGACCAAGTGGATGTCCTTGATGATGGTCTTGGACTATGCTTGGCCGGTGAGCGGGCCCTGGTTGGGGCCTGTTCTCAGTGCTTCCTGGCTCTGTCGGCGGTTGGGCGGGCGCTCTTGGTAGTGTCGTCCTTGTGGGCTGACTGCGGTTCGCAGGGGTCGTGGCGGCCCTGGTGGGTGTGGGCTGTTGGTTCTGCTTTGGCGGCCCTCGGGGCCGTGTCCCTCTCTGGTCTTGGCTCAATGGCCTGGCGGTCGGAGAGGTGTTTCCACTACCTCGCTCCTTGGGTGGACCTTGGCGAACTGGGGGGGGTACGCAGGGTCAGCGGGGGAGCTGACTCGCTGTGGGAGCATTGTTCCTGCAGATATTTTCTCCCCATCCCTCACCACGCACCTCCGCCCTCTTCATCTAAATTAATACATGTAGGGAATTTGAGTCTCGGGTGTGCTGCAATGGTTCTACATCTCTGTTGTACAGAGCACCTGGGAAGAATGGAGAATGACTTCCGTACGGCTTCGAGGCGATTCTGGTCCACCATCCGGCGTCTCAGGGGGGGAAAAGTACGCGACCAACACCATTTATGGTGGGGATGGTGTGCTGTTGACCTCAACTCGGGATGTTGCGAGTCGGTGGGCGGAGTACTTCGAAGACCTCCTCAATCCTACTGGCACGTCTTCCACTGAGGAAGCGGAGCCTGGGGACTTTGGGTCGGGCTCTCCAATCTCTGGAGCTGAGGTCACCGAGGTGGTTAAAAAGCTCCGCGGTGGCAGGGCTCCGGGGGTGGATGAGATTCGCCCTGAGTTCCTTAGGGCTCTGGATGTTGTGGGGTTGTGTTGGCTTACGCGACTCTGCAATATCGCGTGGACATCGGGGGCAGTTCCCTTGGATTGGCAGACTGGGGTGGTGGTTCCCCTATTCAAAAAGGGGGACCGTAGGGTGTGTTCCAACTATAGGGGGATCACACTCTTAAGCCTCCCTGGTAAGGTCTATTCAGGGGTTCTGGAGAGGAGGGTCCGTCGGATAGTCGAACCTCGGATTCAGGAGGAGCAGTGTGGTTTTCGTGCTGGTCGTGGAACACTGGACCAGCTCTACACCCTCAACAGGGTCCTGGAGGGTGCGTGGGAGTTTGCCCAACCAGTTTACATGTGCTTTGTGGACTTGGAAAAGGCATTCGACCGCGTCCCTCGGGGGGTTATTGGGGGGTACTCCGGGAGTACTCTGTTTTTTGCAGATGATGTGGTCCTATTGGCTTCATCAGATCGTGATCTACAGCTTTCGCTGGAGCGGTTTGCAGCTGAGTGTGATGCGGCCGGGATGAGGATCAGTTCCTCCAAATCCGAGGCCATGGTCTTGAGCCGGAAAAGGGTAGCATGCCCTCTCCGGGTCGGGGATGAGGTCCTGCCCCAAGTGGAGGAGTTTAAGTATCTCGGGGTCTTGTTCACGAATGAGGGAAAACTGGAGCGTGAGATCGATAGGCGGATAGGTGCAGCATCCGCAGTGAAGCGGGCGCTGTACCGGTCTGTCGTGGTGAAGAGAGAGCTGAGTCGAAAGGCAAAGCTCTCAATTTACCGATCGATCTACGTTCCCACCCTCATCTATGGTCATGAGCTTTGGGTTGTGACCGAAAGAACGAGATCTCGGATACAAGCGGCTGAAATGAGTTTTCTCCGCAGGGTGTCTGGACTCTCCCTTAGAGATAGGGTGAGAAGCTCAGTCATCCGGGAGGGACTCGGAGTAGAGCCGCTGCTTCTCCACATCGAGAGGAGCCAGTTGAGGTGGCTCGGGCATCTGGTTAGGATGCCCTGAGGTGTTCCGGGCATGTCCCACCGGGAGGAGACCCAGAGGAAGACCCAGGACACGCTGGAGGGACTATGTTTCTCGGCTGGCCTGGGAACGCCTTGGGATTCCCCCAGAGGAGCTGCTCCATGTGGCTGGGGAGAGGGAAGTCTGGGCCTCCCTACTTAGGCTAGTACCCCCGCAACCCGACCCCGTATAAGCGGACGAAAACGGATGGATGTACGATAATTTCCCCCAAAATGCGATAATTTTATGTCTCTAGTACGATAATCCTACATTTCTCAACTGGCAACACTGATCATTAGTTGGATGCAGAATTTTTTATTTTTGAAAAATTTTCATTTGTTACTTTTCCCATTAAACTTTTTTTTTCTCAAGAGGCGTCTTTGAACATTAAATTTCCTAAACATATTTTACAATAAGTGTGTATAGTGTTTGTTTAAATTCATACTGGAAGTTTAGAAAATTTTCCATTTGCATTTGACCTTAAATGAATCCTAAGAAAAGATTACCAGAATCTGCTCAACTGTTATTACGTTACAAATTTTTTGATTCTAGGATGAAGTCAGATAAAAACAGTCAAAAATTCATATAAAGGACAGTTTTCAGTTATCGATCGTCCAACTGTGGCCCCTGAGAGATTCAGCTGAAAGACCTGGTGCAGCTTTTATTTGAACCTGCAGAGATTTTAACAGCTGATCTGAAGCAAACAGGCAGGTGTTCAACTGAACATGCTGTTTGATGGTCTCCTCCATCATCCATCCATTGATTATATTCTGCTTCCAGGTAGTTGGGGCAGCAGCTTTACCAGGGCCATCATCCATCAATTCACCCATCATCCATCCATTATCTTCTGCTTCCGGGTTGTTGGGGCAGCAGCTTTACCAGGGCCATCATCCATCCATTCACCCATCATCCATCCATTATCTTCTGCTTCCGGGTTGTTGGGGCAGCAGCTTTACCAGGGCCATCATCCATCCATTCACCCATCATCCATACATTATCTTCTGCTTCCAGGTCGTTGGGGCAGCAGCTTTACCAGGGAGACACAGACATCAACAGCCACCTCTTCAGCTCTTCTAGGAGGACCCCACGGCATTTGCAGACCAAGTGACTAATTAATAAGTAATACTTTAATGTTTCTAAATTTAATGAAAGACAAACCTTTAACATCTAAGGACAAAATTTAACCAAATTGTTTTCAAGTCTGTAGCTTATTGTAAAAGCAGTTTCAAAGATCACAGTGTGACATTTTGCAATTTTAACATGAACCTTGTGCATATCTAAATAATAAAAGTAAAGATTTTTTTAATACATCTTCATTGTAAAAATCTATACTAAAATGAAAAATACATGGGTTTAAAGCAGACAGGGAAGGCAATAAGGTAGGATTATTAATCAGGTTTAAAAGTTACAGCTCATGAGGTACTCCATTAGAGCATGACATCTCTTCCACAACATTCTGTGGGAAAGCCTTTAGGATGTTCTTCTTCTAGTGGTGGTTAGTAAATAGCTTAAGGGAGCACTACCGCTATTGGACGAAAGACGAAACGTTGCTACAATTTTTTTGCTTTGTTTTGTTTTTTGAATGTCCATTGGACCAGACTTAACTATTTTAGATTTTTCTACCTGGATTATTGAGCATGCATCAGGGTATTGTTCAAAAATTGTTACAGAATAGGGCTGGACCATATCATATAGTTTCCGGTATACTGGTAAAAAAAGCTTGCCCGGGCAAAAAACTTATATCATGACATCCTAATTTCATGACGTAATACGTCAGGGCGCCCCGCCCCCTTAACACCCGAGCGCTCCAAACAACTGCGCACCTCCCCTCCACCAGTCTGTACTGGTGTAATGCTAATTAGTTACTGCTAAATTGCTAAAAACAAACAATGCACGCGCATCTCAGCTGTCTCTCCCCTGCTCTGAACTACAAGTAGAGACAGCTCAAATGTCCCCCCTCCCCCCGCATGCTCTGAGCAGCTGCGGTGCTGCGTGCCCCCTGCTAAACTATCGTTACAAACATGCGCGGCTCCACAGTCGCTCCACGATCAGAGACAGATCAGTTTAAAAAATGAATCAGAGGAATGACACGTTCCTGCAGGAACAGAGGAAGCTGAAACACGAACATGCTTCAGGGTCAACTGGACGCCTTG
>JBBPBX010023376.1:0-14160 GCA_038048925.1 Garcialebias charrua | reverse complement strand
TATTTTCAGGGCAGATCCGGCTCAGTTCTGGGGTGCTGCTGGTCCTCTTGTGCATCCTTGGCCAACGAGGGCGCTGTCAGGAAATGCACAAAGTCTGGTACATTAATTCAGAAGAATCTATGCAATGATGAAGGTCAGGAACATTAATGTGCGCCTGTTCTGAAATGTTCTTCCATTTCTGTCCCGCTTGCATTTATATGAAACCCCAAAACTAATTCATACTAAGTGAATGGCAATTGTATTACAATACAGTTACAAAAAGGCTATTTTAATACAATTATCCAAATCTCCTATAAAGATTGACCCATTAGTAGCACTAAAGTGGTGGTGAAAAACCATTGACATGCTCACAGAAAGTTACCTGGTCACTATGATGACATTATCAAACTTGTGTCTGAACACACACGAAGGGTGTAATAAAATCACCATGGCAACAATTGCTTAAAAAAGTGTGGGAAGAAGTAATATCTGACTCTTTTGAGGCAGAGGTGATATAAGGCTTGATCTGGACAAGCTGGTAACCATTTCAACAATTTTCACCCATGACTCCTGAATGCCCTACATTAAAATGTTGGGGTGGTATCAAATATTCAACACTAATTTTGATTAAATGGCAGGCTGTCAAGAAAAGCTGCCTTATGCTGTTGAAGGTAATGATGCATGCGCAATGGGATTTTACCACCAGGTCCATGTTACCTCAGGGAAAGGAAAAGCTACAATAATGGCTGTGATGGGCTCATATAGCAGCGTGTTCCTGGATCAGCTAACAAGTCAATTAAAATGTCCAATACACAGTGTTTTATAAGGAGGATGGACCATATGTAGGCAGCAGCAGACTTTATATCCATCACTGACTCATTTCACTTTACTCAGCATGTGGGTGACTCCACTCATTTTAGGGGCCACACCCTGGATCTTGTTTTTTCTTTAGGCCTGGATGTGGAAGATGTTCGAGTGGAGGATTCATTTTTAAGTGATCACAAATGTATTTATTTCAATGTGTCGTTCAGTCCTGATCCTGCTCCTTCTGGCCTTTTGATCCAGAAGCGGATCATCACTGAGCACACTCATGAAGCTTTTAATTCCCTGTTTGATTTTGCCTCTTTAGATTGTGACATCATGAATGTGGATTCAGTTGTTTCTTGTTTTAACACTCACTGTAAGGAAATATTGGACACTATAGCACCTTTTAAGCGTAGCACTGTCCAGCGTACAAACTGTCCTTGGACTGATAATGTAATTCTTAGTTTGAGGAGAGCATGTCGGAAAGCTGAACGTCTGTGGAAACGTACTGGACTGGTGGTTCACAGACTACATCTTAAAGACTTGATCTGCTCTTTGAACGAGATGCTTAAGACTGCCAGAGCTCGTTACTTTGCAAATCTCATCAAATCCAAAGGACGGAATCCAAAATTTTTATTTGATACGATTAAGAACATTGTCTCTCCAGCATCTTCGTCTCAACGTGATCTCACATATGCAGATTGCAATCGTTTTTTAAATTATTTCATTGATAAGATTACCAGCATCAGGGCAAATATTTGTCCCTCACCTGCCCTTCCTCTGGTTCCTTTATCGCTGACCACTGACAAGTGGTCTTTTTTTACCCCTGTTTCCACTAAGGACATCTCAGATCTTTTGGGTCATATGACGCTGTCATCGAGCCCCCATGATGTCCTCCCTACGTCTCTTTTTAAAGACATTTTTAGCTGTATTGGCCCCAGTGTCGTACAAATGATAAATTCTTCTCTTCATTCTGGCACTGTCCCACACCACTTTAAAACTGCTGTCGTCTGTCCTTTACTCAAAAAGCCAAACTTGGATTCATCGTTGCCGGAAAACTACAGACCTATCTCTAAACTTCCCCTTCTGTCAAAAATCCTTGAAAAGGTTGTAGCACAACAGCTAAACTGCTTTTTGGAGACTGATGACTTTATGGATTCTTTTCAGTCTGGTTTTCGCAAACTTCACTCCACAGAAACTGCATTATTAAAAGTTTCTAATGATGTGTTGATGGCAGCTGATTCTGGAAACTACACTGTGTTGGTTTTATTGGACTTGTCTTCAGCCTTTGACACAGTGGATCACTCTGTTCTGATCAACAGAATGAGAGAGTTTTTTGGTATTTCAGGCACTGTTTTGAATTGGTTTATTTCTTATTTATCCGAAAGGTCTTTTACTGTTTTTATGAACAATGTTCACTCTGATGTTGCGCGGCTGTCTTGTGGGGTACCCCAAGGTTCAGTTTTGGGCCCGATCCTCTTTTTATTGTATTTACGCCCTTTAGGTTTTATTTTGAAACGTTACAGTAATGTATCTTATCACTTGTATGCTGACGACATCCAGCTGTACTGTTCTTTTCGAACTTCTGAGTTCCATAAATTGACTGAACTCAGAAACTGTCTGTTGGACATCAAATCATGGCTGAACGACAATTATCTGCAGTTAAATGCAAATAAAACCGAGACTCTTATCATTGCCCCTGATGATAAAATCCAAATTATCCAACAGCATCTTACGTTTTTAAATCTTTCAGTTAATAAGAACATCAGAAATTTGGGTGTCGTCTTTGATAGTTCTTTATCTTTGGACAGTCATTGTAAATTGTTAGTTCGAAATTGTTTTTATCATCTACGAAACATTTCAAAATTACGATGTATTGTATCACAGAAGGAACTGGAGATGATTGTTCATGCTTTTATTTCGTCTCGGTTAGATTACTGTAACAGTCTTTTAATGGGTCTGAACAAATCTTCTTTAGCTCGACTTCAGTCTGTGCAAAATGCTGCAGCAAGGCTGCTAACTAGAACCAATAGAAGAGCTCATATCACTCCTGTTCTGGCCTCCCTGCATTGGCTCCCCGTGCATTTCAGGAGTCATTTTAAAATTTTGGTTTTAACTTTCAGGGCATTGCATGGTCAGGCTCCCAAATATTTATCGGACCTTTTGAAGCCTCTCCGTCCCACCAGGACTTTGAGATCTTCAAATCAAATGCTACTGATGGTACCAAGAACGTATTTTAAAACACGTGGAGACAGAGCATTCCAAGTGATGGCCCCGAGGCTTTGGAACGCTCTCCCTCTGTCACTGCGCAGCTCAGACTCTATCGACTCTTTTAAAAAAGATCTTAAAACGTATTTATTCAGACTGGCTTTTAATTAATTTTATGTATTTTTTCTCTTTTTATTTTTGCTTGTGAAGCACTTTGTGATGTCAATGTCTGTGAAAGGTGCTATATAAATAAAGTTTACTTACTTACTTACTTACTTACTTATATGAGGCTACAGCAGCTGCACAAGCAGAAGTTCAAGTCTTTATTTTAAGCACCAGTGTAGTAGTAAGAAAATGATTTGTTTAAAAAGAGTGAACAAAATCCCTGACAGTGAATGTAAGCATCAGTAAATAGGCATTTGTTGTTGCCGGATGGAGACGGGGTGGGAGGGGGCTAGCACAAGATTTTCTATTTGTCTGACATGTTTTAATCTAAGGCGAGACATGAAATCTGTGACAAACGACAATGTAACAGAAAAAATAAGTTCCTTAGGTAGCCTATATGCACAACCAAATCTCCCTAATACATGCCTTTCTCTTGGTAAATTACTTTTTTTTTTCCATTGTAGGGAGGGAGACTGTGAGAGCATGTTTTGCATAATCCAAAACAGATTTTAGATAATCTGTGAATGAGGCACAAATATGCAAAAAAATGAAAGGGGAAAAAATAAGCGACGATAAACATGAATAATTAAATTGGTTTGACAACTTTAATCTGAGACCATCCCTCATATGCATGTTTACATTCTGTCTAATCACACTCCTTACTACCCACACACATACACACACACACACACATACCACGCCCCCTTCTTGTCACCATGCAGCACTGGTCTTTTTGGGCCAAGTTGCTGCCTGCACCATGTGCTCTTTTCAAGCCAACAGGCCAACTGACTGTCAGAGATGACAGCTGCTATGCTGAGTCAAAGTTCTGAACACATGAGGGGAAAGGAGACAAAGACTCATGATTAAATGTAATTAAATTCACTTTACACATTTCTAAATAGAACAATATATTATATTCAAGACAAGTTAACTTTTTTTTTATAAAAGCACATTAAAAACAGCAGCTGTTATTATTTTTTTCCCTCAGCTGCTCCCTTCTTCAGGGGTCATCACAGCAAAATAACTGGCACAAAGACTTGGCAATTGTTTTTACGTCGGATGCCCTTCCTGATGCAACCACAGATCACCAAGCTAACACAGCCCTCTGTGTGGAGCAGAGAGCTGCCATCTAGGACACCCAGGGTAGCAGATGGTGGGGGTTAAGGGCCTTGCTCAAGGGCCCAGAGTGGGGCAAATGAGGGTGGAGGCAAGTGTGAGATGCTTCACCTTCACCTATCCCACCCGGCTCAGTGGTTCGCACTGTTGCCTCACAGCGAGAAGGTCCTGGGTTCAATCTCCGGTTAGACCTGGGGTCTTTCTGTGTGGAGTTTGCACGTTCTTCTCGTGCTTGCATGGATTTTCCACGAGTACTCCAGTTTCCTCCCACAGACCCAAAAAAGATGCTTCACGTCCAAGCCTGCCTTGCAAAAGAAATCTGTGATCTCAATGGGATTTACCTGGTTAAATAAAGGTGAATAAATAAAGCGTAATAAGTAATAAACAGGAAGTTGAACCGGCAACCTTCTGATCACTGGCCCACCTCCACGCCACCACTCCCTAAAACATCATCCTTCCATCCATTATCTTTACTTGCTTCTTCCTTTTCGGGTCGCAGGTGTCACTGGTGCCTATGTCCAGCCATCACTGTGCGAGAGGCGGGGTGCACCCTTACCAAAGTGCTTATATTAGTATTTATCAGTTTTTTAATGTAATATTTAGCAGTATCAGTAATTTCACCTACAGTCTTTACCGTTTTAAAATTTAACTATATTTTAACGCTTCGATAAGTCCTGGCAAGCTTACTGTCAAGAATGTAAACACAGACGTTCCTTCTTGAATAAATATGAAGCAATAATTCATGCATGTATCACAGTTGCAGAGAAAATAACAAACACATTATATAATGTGCTCTATTTATGTTGTTGTTGTTTTTTTTTGGTTTTTGTTGTTTGGTTATTTCATTTTCTCTATCCGCTTTCATGACAAACTCGGCACCGGCCTCACAATGAGTTTGTTGTACGATGAGAAGCTAAAGGTCAATGAGGGGTTAACTCCTGACAAAGCACCATCAAGAACATCCATCACATGTGTGCACTTTTTATTTATGCCCCCCACCTAATGAGCATGTGCCCGCCATATAAAAGAATATGAATTATTAGAACGCTATATCAATGTCCTCTTTGTATAAGTAGGAGCCATAATAACAACAACAACACAGCAAACAATAATTTGCCCTCCGGTCTGACGAAAGAGCCGGCATGGAGGTGCCATTTGATGTGTCCCACGCTGGGCATGCTAAGGCTCATAAAACAAAGTCTTTGTACCAATGGCTCAGGGTTCACATGAGGGGGACAATATACACAGTTCATTACATTTTGTCAAAAGGCGCAATGAAATGTGTGTGGGACATTGTTTCTGTGCATGTCTCTCTCCATGAAATTTCTGATTGCTGATGTTGCTACAAGGTCTTTGCTAATGAGTTTTGTCAAAGACAATTACAGACTTGGTGAAACGGACAGAGTGGGGATGAAAAGCTGGCTTTGTGCAGTTTGGGTAGATGTTGCACCGCGGCCCCTGCTTCTTACTCTAACCTGTATTCGACCCCTGCTTCGTGTCCAAACATCCAGGCCTCACCTCCATCATCTGCGAGGCATTGGACAGAGATGGCTGCTCCTGCTATCGGAGGAGATTTGGAGCATGGCGTAAAGTAACGTTAGTACTGCTGCTTTCCCAGGGCCTATTCTCTTCTAGATCTTATTCCTTTATATAGTTTGTTCTGTGTGTGCACAGGCCTGTTGCATGTGTGGGAATAAGAACCTTTGACTTAAATGACAAGGAGAGACAAATAAATGTGAACAAAAGTTTCAAAGTGTACATTGAACTAGAGAGAAATTAAAGCACAAACATGCTCAAAACCAAATAAAAGGTTAAGCTGAAAAATGGTTCTTATTTGATTGATTCCAGTTGTACAATGCTGGTCTGCTGTGCTGACACTGCTTGATTACTGACCCTTAGATCAGCATCACCAACATCAGAATAATCTTCTGTGCCATTTTAATGCCCTTGAATAATCCTCAGATTCTCATTTTTAATCTCATGCCCTCCTTCTGTTTTCTTCTCTTTTACGTTGGGCATCTGTTGGCTGCTGAGTCCCATTTTGGCTTTTATACAAGATATGATGTTTTATAATGTGATCACAAAGTGCTTACATTTCAAATATGAAGTAAGACTAAAGTTTTAGCATCCGTTGAAGAAATGATGAACATTGCCCACCGACTCTGAGTTTTAAACTAAGATCGATTTAGAGATCGATTTAAAGCTGTTTTGGTCAAACCTTTGAAATAGTATGTGTAATCTCATGCAGTATTGATAACCATCTTGTAGAAAGTATGTACTGTAGTAGCATATGCCAGTCAATGTACGTGTTGAGATTAACAACACACCAAGTTTAAGATTAATGTTTTTAAACTTGACTACGTTATAGCCAAGGCAGCACAGAAGAACAGTGGTTGTAGCTGTTGCCTCACTGCAAAACGGTCACAACCCAGAATGGAAAAATGCTAGTAAAAATGGATACATTATAGATATACAGTATTCATTCAACGTTTATTTATACAGGTTAGTCTCACAGATAGATAGATAGATAGATAGATAGATAGATAGATAGATAGATAGATAGATAGATAGATAGATAGATAGATAGATAGATAGATAGATAGATAGATAGATAGATAGATAGATAGATAGATAGATAGATAGATAGATAGATAGATAGATAGATAGATAGATAGATAGATAGATAGATAGATAGATAGATAGATAGATAGATAGATAGATAGATAGATAGATAGATAGATAGATAGATAGATAGATAGATAGATAGATAGATAGATAGATAGATAGATAGATAGATAGATAGATAGATAGATAGATAGATAGATAGATAGATAGATAGATAGATAGATAGATAGATAGATAGATAGATAGATAGATAGATAGATAGATAGATAGATAGATAGATAGATTGATTGATTGATTGATTGATTGATTGATTGATTGATTGATTTGTCCCCGTAGGGAAATTAGTTTGCAACATTGTCAGCAGGCATTGACATAAAGGACATACTTATACAAACATGACATTAACATCCATCATTACAGCAAAGACGTTTCAGCTCAGTAATTCATGATATGTTTGTATTATTTAATGATTTAATTGCTTGTGGTATGAAAGAAAATTTTGTTCTGTTTCTTGAGAATAAAGGAAGGCCGTACCTTCGCCCTGAAGGAAGCAACTCAAATGAGGATCTTAGGGGATGTGTGTCGTCTGCCTGAGACTCGAGGACTCATTTACAAGAGAGACCCGTTTTAAACTAAGAACACAGATCAGGTACAGACAACAATAGACAATCATATAAAAGCATAAAATGGAAAGTAAATGGAATAAATTATATACAAACTAAACTAAACTAAACAAAAAAAACATATATATACGCTGTACCGGTCTCTCATGGTGAAGAGAGAGCTGAGTCAAAAGGCAAAGCTCTCAATTTACCGATCGATCTACGTTCCCACCCTCATCTATGGTCATGAGCTTTGAGTTGTGACTGAAAGAACGAGATCTTGGATACAAGCGGCTGAAATGAGTTTTCTCCGCAGGGTGTCTGGGCTCTCCCTTAGAGATAGGGTGAGAAGCTCGGTCATCCGGGAGGGACTCAGAGTAGAGCCGCTGCTTCTCCACATCGAGAGGAGCCAGTTGAGGTGGCTCGGGCATCTGGTTAGGATGCCTCCTGGACGCCTCCCTGGTGAGGTGTTCCGGGCATGTCCCACCGGGAGGAGACCCAGAGGAAGACCCAGGACACGCTGGAGGGACTATGTTTCTCGGCTGGCCTGGGAACGCCTTGGGATTCCCCCAGAGGAGCTGCTCCAAGTGGCTGGGGAGAGGGAAGTCTGGGCCTCCTTACTTAGGCAGCTACCCCCGCGACCCGACCCCAGATAAGCGGCCTCCAACTCCAGACTACACTAATGCAGCAGATCCCTCTGAGCTCAAACAGACCATGTTCTGTGGCCTTACGCAAATACATCCCCCAGATCCACTGCCTGATGCCGCATAGTTCAACAGCTGGACAGACCTGGTAGAAGCAACACACCAGTTGCTTCATGGGACGGCTGCCAACCTGCCTGCACCTACTCTCGGTCTGCCTCAGAGTGAAGTACACCTGTTGAAATCCAGCCAGGCAGAAAGTTTTCATGAAGAAGTCAAGTGCCTAAAGGCTGGTAAGCCTGTGTCCCCTAGCAGCAAGCTGAGCTCACTCACTCCAGAGATGGACTCAGAGTCTGGCCTTATCCGAGTTGGAGGCCGACTTAGACATATGGATTCTGGCCCTACTGACATCCACCCAGTTGTTCTCGACTTCATCCATGCAGTCACCAGACTCCTGATCAAATACATTGATGCTCGGTTGCTCCATCCGGGTCCCGACAGAGTTTTCGCGGAGCTCAAGCGGCAATATTGGATTCTACGGGGGAGACAAGCAGTAAAGAAATATCAACGAACTTGTTCTGAGTGCACCAAATGGAGAGGGAAGCCTACAGTACCTATGATGGCAGACCTGCCTCCAGCGCGTCTGAGATTCTTGAAGCCCCCATTCTACTCCACAGGAGTGGACTGCTTTGGTCCTTATGTCATCCAAATTGGATGCCGAGTGGAGAAGCACTGGGGAGTGATCTTCAAGTGCCTCACAACACGTTGTGTCCACCTAGACCTGCTGGCAGGTCTTGATGCAGATTCCTTCCTCTTGGCGCTGAGAAGGTTCATAGCACGAAGAGGAACTCCTGCTGAGATGCTCTCAGACCAAGGGACTAATTTCAGAGGGGCAGAGAAAGAACTAAAGGAGGCATTTGCAGCTATGGTTCCAGAGTTACAAGAGAAGCTTGCCAAACACCAGATTAAGTTCCAATTCAACCCACCAGTAGCACCTCACTATGGTGGGGCATGGGAGCAAGAGATACAGTCGGTCAAGAAAGCTCTCCAGGTAGTTGCCGGCACACAGTCCCTCCACGAAGAAATCCTTCTCACACTTCTGATCGAGGTTGAGGGCATTCTCAACGCCAAGCCCTTAGGCTATGTTTCATTCATCTCTTACTTCCGCTCTCGACAAGGCAAGTTGCATATCTTTTTGCTCCTTCCTTCCCTAAGTTTTTTTTCCTCCTCCCTGCTTGCTTTTTGTCTCGTCTGACACTTCAGCGCTCACTCGAACCAATTTGCGATGGAATTAGTAAATTGGGCTGTTTCTTCAATAGATAAGATTTTTTCCACGAAGCGGACCGTGCCAGGAGAAGCGGTCTGCCCCTCTGACACACACGCGGCTGGATACATGATGGACTCATGGGGACAGTGGCAGCCTATGTGTTTGACCGTCTTGAGTGTCGAAGACGTGGAAGATTTGTGGATTATTGGACTATTAGTAGCAGCTGCTCTTTTTTTTGGCATCGGAGGGACTGTCTGCTACCTGAAGCTGAGGAGGGCTTCGGCGGCTATCAGCGCGCTGGCGAAACTCCCTGATCAGCATGATTCTCTGATCCGGGCCGTGAGCAACTCATCCCAGCTGTTGTATGAGCTCAATCGCACGTTGGGTGCGTCGGTGGACTACCGCGGACCTGCTGGGCGTTTTGGAACTCGTTTACAGCCGCCCGGGTCCCAACTGGGCATGGATGGGGGTTCATAGAACGGAACCTCATATGATTTGGAATTTTGGCTCTGAAACAGCGTCTGGACTTGGAGGCTGCAGTGAAAAAGAACACTGTGGTCTGAATTGGAATAAACAAAAAGACTATCTAATCTGGTTTCTGCACACGTCCTTGAAAAGAGGCCTGTTTGGAAACTTTCTCCTGGAGCGTAGAGCTGAAGTGCCCTTGCTGACCTCCCTCACCCTCCCCCCCCAGAGATCTCTGTGTGTGGCTCGGATAACGCCCAGCTGAACAAACTGCTGAACTGTGTTCTTTGAAGTTACTCACAGACTAAATATCTCCTTGCCTGTCGTCAAAACTGCAACAATGTCTCGTGTGACTGTGCTTTCGCTGATAGAGTTTTTGAGACTTTATCATGGAGTGTCCTCAGGCAATCTTTGATAAATTCTTTTTTTGAATATCACAAATGATACCTACTGTGCTTTTCCTTTTTCCATATCTGTTTTGCTCTTCATCCATGATGGATGAGAGATGGCCGCGCTGACGAACATGCGTGTTTTGAACATGCGTGTTTTGAATTGCAGCAGCTTAACATTCTCTGACCTCTGGATGACTGTGTTTACATGATCACGTTGTATTGGTTTACTGGTGCAATGTTAATAAAAAATCTCTTATCTCTTATCTCTTATCTCTTATCAGACATAGCTGATCCTGATCCAGTGACGCCAAATATGTTGTTGATTCGGCGGTGGGACGCCTCCTTACCCCAAGTGTCTTACGCTCCTGACACTGTCACAAAATACGCTGGCGCCACTGTCAGATGATGGTGGACCACTTCTGGATGCAGTTCCTACGGCATTACCTTCCGTCCTTGCAAGTTCGGCAGAAGTGGAGGTGGCCTACTGACGACCTCACGCAGAGCACGGTCGTCATGATCGTTGATCCCCAGCTTCCGAGAACAAAGTGGCCCATCGGGAAGGTTGTCAAGGTGATCGAAAGTGCAGACGGTCGGGTCCGGTCAGCCGAGGTTCAGATTGGAGAGAAGACTTACCTTCGGCCGGTATCACGTATGGTCCAGCTGCCGGCCATTCCACCTGATGATGGACCAAATTCAGGGACTCCACCTTCATCTTAGGGAATTTAATAGACTTTACATAATAGCTAGGCTATTCTGGGGGCGGCTGTTATAAATCCTCTAGTATTTCTGCATTGTTTTGTTCAGGCATCTTGTTAGACAGCTAATTCGTGTTATTACTTTAGACAGCTATTTCGTATTTTTTACATCAGGCATCTTGTTAGACAGCTAAAGGGTCCTTGGGGATAAACAGAGCTGAGAAAGCCATTGGTTTTATAGCCGTTGGTGTTTTCTATCGTTGATGCCTGTTTGCGTTTGTGACAAAGGTGAGTTTAATGCAACTTTAATGAGCACTAATTTCTTCTTTTCATATGTAAATGGGGTGGCGATTTTTGGCGCAAATATGAGACAGCCCAAGAAATGTTTATTTCATGTTTAAGGTCCTGTCTTATTGTAATATTAAGGGTATGCTAAGCTACATGCTAGCATGTTCTTATTTTAGCCGTTTTCTTTTATTTCAGATACCAGACAGACAGAAAAAGGGACAGTTAATACCAGTTACTATCAGTTATGAAGAATAGACGGCTCAAAAAGGGAAACTTCATGCTGTAAACAAACTGGATAATTAATTCTGCTTCTTCTTCTTCTTTCGGCTTTTCCCTTTTCAGGGGTCGCCACAGCGAGTCATCCTCCTCCACCTCACTCTGTCCTCTGCATCCTCTGTCCTCACTCCAACTACCTTCATGTCCTCTCTAACTGCATCCATATATCTCCTCTTTGGCCTTCCTCTGTGTCTTTTTCCTGGCAGCTGCATTTCTAACATCCTTCTACCAATATACCCACTGTCCCTCCTCTGGACATGTCCAAACCATCTCAGTCTGGCCTCCCTAACTTTATCTCCCAGTTGTTCAACATGTGCTGTACCTCTGATGATCTCATTCCTGATCTTATCCATCCTTGTCACTCCTAAGGAGAACCTCAGCATCTTCATTTCTGCTACTTCCAGTTCTTTCTCCTGTCTTTTTGTCAATGACACTGTCTCCAGACCATACAACATAGCTGGTCTCACCACTGTCTTGTAAACTTTTCCTTTGACCTTTGCTGACACCTTTTTGTCACAAATCACTCCTGAAACTTTTCTCCATCCACTCCATCCTGCCTGGACTCTCTTCTTCACCTCTTTACCACATTCCCCATTTTCCTGGACAGTGGACCCCAAGTACTTGAAGTCCTGCACCTTTGTGACCTCTGCTCCTTGTAGCCTCACTGTTCCACTGGCCTCCCTCTCATTCACACACATGTACTCTGTCTTACTACGGCTGACTTTCATTCCTCTTCTTTCAAGTGAATACCTCCACCTCTCCAAGTTCTCTTCCACCTGTTCCCTGTTCTCACCACATATCACAATGTCATCTGCAAACATCATAGTCCATGGGGATTCCTGCCTGACCTCATCTGTTAGTCGGTCCATCACCAGAGCAAACAAGAAGGGGCTCAGAGCCGATCCTTGATGCAATCCCACCTCCACCTTGAAGCTATCTGTCACTCCTACAGCACATCTCACCACTGTCCTGCTGTCTTCATACATGTCCTGTACCAGTCTAACATACTTTTCTGCCACTCCAGATTTCCTCATGCAATACCACACCTCCTCTCTTGGCACCCTGTCATATGCTTTTTCTAAATCCACAAACACACAATGGAGTTCTTTCTGACCCTCTCTGTACTTCTCTATCAACATCCTCAAAGCAAAGATGGCATCTGTGGTGCTCTTTCTTGGCATGAAACCATACTGCTGCTCACAGATAGTCACCTCTTGTCTAAGCCTTCCTTCCACAATTCTCTCCCAGATCTTCATCGTGTGACTCATCAACTTAATTCCCCTGTAGTTGCTACAACTCTGTACATCACCCTTGTTCTTAAAAATGGGAACCAGCACACTTCTTCTCCATTCTTCAGGCATTTTCTCACCCTCAAATATTCCATTAAATATTTGAGTCAAAAACCTCACTGCCATCTCTCCAAGACATTTCCAAACCTCCACTGGTATGTCATCAGGTCCTACTGCCTTCCCCTTCTTCATTCTTTTCAGAGCTTTCCGGACTTCACCCTCACTAATCTTTCCCACTTCCATGTCCACAGTCTGTATGACCTCCACTCTTCTTTCTCTTTCATTCTCTTCATTCATTAGCTCCTCAAAGTAATCCTTCCATCTACCCATCACACTCTCCTCACTTGTTAGAACATTCCCATTCCCATCTTTAATAAGCCTAACCTGCTGCACATCCTTTCCAGCCTGATCCCTCTGTCTTGCCAATCGGTACAAGTCCTTCTCGCCCTCTTTGGTGTCCAGTCTCCCATACAACTCATTGTACGCCCTCTGCTTTGCCTTAGCTACTTCCTTCTTTGCTCTACGTCCCATCTCCTTATATTCATGTCTCCTCTCTTCAGTCCTCTCACTGTCATATTTCTTCTTGGCTAATCTCTTTCTTTGAATGGCGTCCTGCACTTCACTATTCCACCACCAGGTTTCCTTATCATCCATTCTCTGTCCAGATGACACACCAAGTACCTTCCTACCTGTCTCTCTAATTACTGTTGCTGTAGTAGCCCAGTCACTTGGAAGCTCTTTCTTACCACCCAGAGCCTTTAACAGTTTGTCTCTGAATTTCTCACAACATGGTTTCTTTCCTTGACACCAAACCTACCCATCACATCCTCATCCCCTCTGTTTCCTTCACCAACATGTCCATTCAGGTCTGCTCCAATCACCACTCTTTCCTCCCTGGGAATACTCTCTATCACTTCATCCAAATCTTTCCAAAATGTATCTTTCTCCTCCGCATCACATCCAACCTGTGGAGCATAACCACTGACTATGTTTAGCATCAGACCTTCTACTTCTACCTTCAGATACATCACCCTATCTGACACTCTCTTCACCTCGACTACATTCTTTGCCAACTCCTCCTTCAGGACCACCCCTACTCCATTTCTCTTTCTATCCACACCATGGTAAAACAGTTTGAACCCTGCTCCAATACTGCGAGCCTTGCTGCCCTTCCACTTGGTCTCTTGGACACATAAAACATCTACCTTTCTTCTCTGCATCATGTCAGCCAGCTCTCTACCTTTGCCTGTCATTGTCCCCACATTTAGAGTTGCAACCCTCAGTCCTACATTCTTCACTTTCCTCCTCTCCCTCTGTCTCCTGACACGTTTCCCTCCTCGGGGTCTTC
>JBBPBX010023375.1:5077-40583 GCA_038048925.1 Garcialebias charrua | reverse complement strand
ATGTCCGTCAGCATGAAAAATCCGTCAAGCACAAAGGTAAGCCTGTCAGATTGTGATCACATAACTGGTTTGAAAGAGGCTGATAGGTAGTTATTTTAGATTTCTTGTAAACCTGTCTTAAAATGTAAGGGGTTCTGGACTTTGGTTGGGCTAGTGCAGGGGTCTGCAACCTGCGGCTCTGGAGCCACATGCGGCTCTTTGGTCCCTCAGCAGTGGCTCTTCCAAGCTTTGATCAAAACTAACTTTAAACTGAATTTTATTTGTTCTTATAACAACAAAAAGGGCTAGTTTTAGCAGTTTTTCCTGTCATTTCCTTTGCAAATGTGTGAATACTAGAACTAATAGAAGGAGTAAAACATAAGTTAACTTTATTTATTCGAAGTAGGATATTTAATTTTTCCACAATTAAAATAATTTACCTAGACCTGCATAGTTCATTATTTTATTTTTTAATTGGGAAAGATCACATTATTTTTCCTTCTTTATGATAATCTGGTCTTTTTTAGTCTAAAATATAAAAATATCAACAAATCATTAGATATTTTCAGCTTTACAATGGCCAGAAAACTACAGGTCAGAAAATTGTCCTTTAACAAACTTAAAGTGGTCTGTGGGCCACCAGTTGAGAATCCCAGTTGTAGCAGGTGTTGTGGCTCCGGAAACGTTTAATTTAGTGAACAAAGGGGCAGAAATGGCTCTTTTGATCATAAAGGTTGTAGATCCCTGGGCTAGTGGGATGGCTCGGCGTACCCGGCAGAAAATTTCCCTTATTTTTAAATCCAAAACTTGACAGGTATGTAGTTATGAGTCCACTTAGAACGAGCGTAAGCTCAAAACTTTGTTTATTCCTTCCTGGAATAGTTATCTTGAAGTCAGAGGCCAGGAGCTGACGCATTTTCTGATGACCAACGCGAAAGCAGGAGACGTTGGAAGGTAAACGAATAACCTGCTCGGAGGTACTGGTTCCCACAAGGACCCGTGCATCTGAAAAGCTACAAGGTCTTCTCTCTTACCGGGCTGTCGTCAAAAGGTAAAGAGCTGTTTACAAACGTACCTGGGGTTTAGCAGAAGTCGGATGGAAAGTGTCATTTCTGGTTACCCTCAAGATAAATAACTTCCTCCTTTAACCTCTCCTTCTTAAATTTCTCCATCTCCATTTCTAAGCTGGAAACTATATTTAAGCTAAAGAGCCCTCAGACTAAATATGTTAACATCCAGTATTTATGTCTGTTGTGTTGTAATTTAACTGTGCTGACGTGTTAAATTGAAAGAAAGTGAAATCATGTCAATCAAGTGTAATGGTGTTAATTTAGTTGATTTATTTTAAATAAATGGTAGTGTCTTTGACATATCAAACTAAGTTAACGTCTCTGTCACTTAATGGCTTTATTTATTTATCCATCATAAAGATCACAGAAATATTGGGTAAACTGAAAAAGAAAAGAATCCGTGAAATTACTATTCAATCTGAATAAGTAAATTAATTAAGGATAAAGAGGTCAGCTTAATACTGACCCCTGCTAAAATCCTTTACATCTGGGTGGCACCGTATGTGTGTAAAGACACAATATGGTGGCTCCCTCATGTTTCCTTCAACAGAATGACCGAAATAAAATAAATGTTCTGTTGTTTCAGGTTCGTAACAGTTATCACATTCAAATTTAAATCTATTTCTGATAAACTTGTTAGAATGATAAATATTATTTAGAGTTTTGAAATGTAATTCTTTATATTTAGGTGGCAGAGGGAAACCCTGATATTGTGTCATTATTTTTATTCTTTCCTTCTTATCATAAAACTCATGACAGACCAGTACCGGTATACGTATATTGTTTTTATTAAATGTTGTCTTGAGAAATTGTTGTTACATTTATTGTGTGTTAAATTTAGTCCATTGAGATTGATGCTCGGTAAACTAACTGTTGGTTTAGTTTCATAATTATTCTTTATTAACTGAACAAATGCAATTGGTATATTTTTTATTATTTTATCGTAGTCTTTTTTGGTGCAGATTAGATTATATTTTTTGTGAATTCTTCATAGTCATATATATTTCCCTTTTCATCCATTAGATGAGTGAGTGACCATATTTGCTTCTATATCCATGTTTCCATGAACACAGATTTTGTTCTAGAACGACTCTGTTGTTCCAAAAAGGAACATTATGAGGACTGAAGTTATGTTTAAATGCTATTTTCCAGTTTAATAACACCTGACCCTAACCCTAACCTCAAAAGTTTAATCTGAGTAAATGTAACATTTTAAAGGAAAACAATGTTGATTCAAAATTTCACAGTGTCAACAAATCCCAAAAAAGTGGGACAAGTAGCAATAAGTGGCTGGAAAAAGGAAATTGAGCATATAACAAACAGCTGGAAGACCAATTAACACTAATTAGGTCAATTGACAACATGATTGGGTATAAAAAGAGTTTCTCAGAGTGTCAGTGTCTCTCAGAAGCCAAGATGGTAAGAGGATCACCAATTCCACCATTGTTGCACAGAAAGATAGTGCAGCAATACCAGAATGGTGTTACCCAGCGTAAAATAGCAAAGACTTTTAAGTTATCATCATCAACCGTGCATAACATCATCAAAAGATTCAGAGAATCTGGAACAATCGCTGTGCGTAAGGGTCAAGGCCGTAAAACTCTACTGGATGCTCGTGATCTCCGGGCCCTTAAACGTCACTGCACCTCAAACAGGAATGCCACTGTCAAGGAAATAACAGAATGGGCTCAGGAATACTTCCAGAAAGCATTGTCAGTGAACACAATCCACCGTGCCATCCGCCGTTGCCAGCTGAAACTCTACAGTGCAAAGAGGAAGCCATTTCTAAGCAAGCTCCACAAGCTCAGACGTTTGCACTGGGCCAGGGGTCATTTAAAATGGAGTGTGGCAAAATGGAAGACTGTTCTGTGGTCAGATGAGTCACGATTTGAAGTTCTTTATGGAACACTGGGACGCCATGTCATCTGGACCAGAGAGGACAAGGATAGCCCAAGTTGTTATCAACGCTCCGTTCAGAAGCCTGCATCACTGATGGTATGGGGTTGCATGAGCGCTTGTGGCATGGGCAGCTTGCATGTCTGGAAAGGCACCATTAATGCAGAGAACTATGTTCAGGTTCTAGAACAACATATGCTCCCATCTAGACGTCATCTCTTTCAGGGAAGACCCTGCATTTTTCAACAAGATAATGCCAGACCACATTCTGCAGCAATCACAACATCATGGCTACGTAGGAGAAGGATCCGGTACTGAAATGTCCAGCCTGCAGTCCAGATCTTTCACCTATAGAGAACATTTGGTGCATCATAAAGAGGAAGGTGCAACAAAGAAGGCCCAAGACGATTGAACAGTTAGAGGCCTGTATTAGACATGAATGGGAGAGCATTCCTATTTCTAAACTTGAGAAACTGGTCTCCTCTGTCCCCAGACGTCTGTTGAGTGTTGTAAGAAGAAGGGGGGATGCCACACAGTGGTAAAAATTGACTTGTCCCAACTTTTTTGGGATTTGTTGACGCCATGAAATTTTGAAACAACATATTTTTCCCTTAAATGATACATTCTCTCAGTTTAAACTTTTGATCTGTGATTTGTGTTCTGTTCTGAATAAAATATTAGATGTTGGCACCTCCACATCATTGCATTCAGTTTTTATTCACAATTTGTTTAGTGTCCCAACTTTTTTGGAATCCGGTTTCAGACAGTATTTTACGCATGCACACTGATATCCGTAAGACAGGTTCAACGTGTTGTTGTTGTGCACAAATGTGCCTAATGAATGAAATGATGGTATTTAATTCACATATCCATTAGGTTTA
Source organism: Garcialebias charrua (assembly GCA_038048925.1). Classification (NCBI taxonomy): domain Eukaryota; kingdom Metazoa; phylum Chordata; class Actinopteri; order Cyprinodontiformes; family Rivulidae; genus Garcialebias; species Garcialebias charrua. Next base: position 36,757 of record JBBPBX010023375.1, on the reverse strand, counting down.
ATCCTTATTTTTCAGTTGCTAAAATTAATTAAATAGTATAAATGGTTTAAAAAAAAAAAAAGACTGGATGTTACTTTTTTGTTTTACTATGGCGTCATCTGGTGGACACACCTCAAGGTTAGGCTGTTTATTGTCATTTAACAGTCTTTGGACCTTATAGTTTGCAAAGGACATTAAAAAAACTGTATTGTGTATAGCTGTTCTTTACAAACTCAATATACGGGGTAACAACAATAACTTGTTAAGTGTTGGAGGAATCAATGTTTTTTGTAAAGTACAAACAAACTAACTCATGTGATGCAATTTTATATGTAAATTCCAGCTATTTTCCATATTTTTACTGAAATGTGATTTTGAAATGCAGACATGCATGAACAGAGCACTTTTAACTTCTGTCTTTATTCAACAAATGTAAGCATGGATACATCAAAATGATCAGATTGTCCAATCCCTGACAGTTTTCCCATGGACCCTGCATTTTTGACCCATTTTACCGTTTTTGTGGGTAAACAAATGCACGTTGTAGTTGGCAGCCATTTACACATTTTGTTAAAGTTTTAATTTTAAGGACACATTCACTATCAGAATGAGAAAGAGTATAGTTGGAATTTTGTTTCCTACTTCATGATTCTTATTTATTTATTTAGGCATACTGTATTTATTTATGTATTTATTTACTCATTTATTTATTTTACATGTTCAACATGGAAAAGAAGCAACACCTGTGATGTTCCATTAGTGCCAAAAATATGTTTATGTGTCTATGTAAAGTGAATATGTAGCGTGCTGTGTATATGTTAAGTGATAAGTTAAGTCATATGTATTGTAGCATGCATAGTACTGCATTGTGCCTAACATATCTCATTACATATGTGCTTAACATATCACATTACATATACACAGCTTGCTACATACACACTTTACATACCGTATGGTTTCACTTTGATGAACTCGCATTATAGTTTTGGTAAAAGTGTTTTATATCGGATGCCATTCCTGACACAACCCTCACCATTTACCCGGGCTTGGGACCGGCACAAGAGATGCACTGGCTTGTGCTCCATAATGGCTGGTTTACTTTTTTTTTTCTTTTTTTTTTAAATAATATATATATTTATTTATTTATTAAATTTATTCATTTTACATTGAAACATAAAAATAAAGAAACTTTTTTTTTTCATAAATGTGTGAAAGAAAGAATACAAAAAATGAAAGGTGGCAGAAAGAATAATTCTTATTATGTCTGCCCGTTTTTTTTTTTCAAAAATAAAACTATTTCAAACAATACTCCTGCCTGGGAGGAGTCGACGAGGGACAAGCCCCCAGAAACCATCTTGGCTACAGCAAACTGGTTGGTCCACTTAAGTTGTTTACTTGGTGGAGTAGCTTCAGTGTGCTTTGGACTACTCTGACTGACGAAGCCCTCTGGAGTGAGGGTGAAACGTTTCTACTAAAAAGAAACTGTCCAGATGAACTGATTGAGAATGAGCGGATTTGATACCTGGACTATTGAGAATTAACTTTCTTATTTCAAACAATCAATTCAGTTCTTTTTGTTGTTGTTTGAGTCATTTAAAGGTGGAGAGTCTGGGAAAAAGAACGGGCGAGACCTTCCGAGATTTTCTGCGTTTTCTTGTGGGCGTTGTTTCTGTTTCTCGTCCGTCTGCGTTTCTGAACGTATGACTTCTCTCTCCTGTTGTTGACTTTTTTATCGGTAGGCGCAGGAGAACAATCCATTTTCTTTAGCTTTTTGTATTTTTGCAGTGGATTGTTTTTTCTGAGGCTCCTGCGTTTTACATGTTTTTCATCCCTGGCGCCTATTCTCTTTTTGGTTTGCACGTCAGAAGTTTGATGGCCCTGATTTTGGCGTTTTGAAGGAACCTGGCATCTGTGATGGGAAGGGTTTTTGACGTTTCCCCTCCAATGTCTTTGTTGGCCTGGATCTTTGGCCTTTTGTCTGGTGTCAAGGACTGAGTGGCAATGACAACAAGTGTTTTGTGGCCATTGCTGATAGGATCTTCGGTGACCGTTACCGGACCCTTTAGTTTCAGTTCTGGTTTTGACATTCTGAAACTTGGGATGCCTTCTTAGACTATCAGTCTGGGATTTTTTCTTTCCAGACCCATCCTTGACCTTTTTTGCTTTGTCTTGGTTCCCTGTGTTCTGCACATTTGTTTTAGCCATCTTGGAATTTTTACGCCCTATGTGTGCAAACTTTGTGGTCCAGCTGTGTTTGCGAAGTTCCCAAACACCGGTGGGGTACCGGTTTGGTACTGAGGGCTGGTCTGTCGGAGAAGAGTGAATGAGCTTTTTTATGCTCAACACAGGCTGGTGGACAGTTTCCAGCCTCTGGTCTTCAAGTTTTAAACTTGACCCAAGTTCACACAAGTTGCGATATCTCGCAAGAACCTGAAACCTTTTCTCCTTTCGCCTCGCCCACAATCCTTTTGAGTCTTTGCTATGATTTTTCTCTTTAAGTGCAGAGAAAATCACTTTACTGAAAGCATTTGGTTGCTTTTCAGATGCTGAATCCAAAACCCGGTCATTCTTCCCCATTTTCTCAAATTTGATCCGGGTTTGCATGAAAGATTCACCTCGGAATCTTGTCAATATCTCCATCCTGCCTTGTTTTCTTCTGGCCCAAAGGTCAGATGAATCAATCCCAAAATGTCTTGATTCCATGGTTTGAAGGATGTTTTCAAAAGAGTCGCCAGTAGATATTCTACTAAGTGATCCGTACGCCAAAGTGTTCAGGGCTGAACTGAGAGAACTCTGACTCTGAGGTGCTTATAAACTCGTTGTTGATGACATCACAAAGGTCCTGAGTACCTTTGTGATGTCATCAGCTTGTAATGCTATCAAGAGATTCAGTACATTTGATCTTGTTTATTGTTGCTGTAAGAGGTTAATGAGGAGGTCAATATTAATACTGACCTCTTTACCTTAATTAATTTACTTATTCAGATTGAATAGTAAATTCACGGATTCTGTTCTTTTTCAGTTTACCCAATATTTCTGTGATCTTTATGATGGATAAATAAACAGAGCCATTAAGTGACAATGGACATTGACTTAGTTTGATATGTCAAAGAGACACTATCATTTATTTAAAATAAATCAACTAAATTAACACCATTACACTTGATTGACATGATTTCACTTTCTTTCAATTCAGATACGTCAGCACACTTAAATTTAACACAACAGACATCAATATTGGATGTAAACATATTTAGTCTGAGGGCTCTTTAAACTTAAAATAGTTTCCAGCTTAGATTGAGAGGGGAAAGAGTAGGAGGAAAGATTTAAGAAGAATTGGGAGGTTAAGAGAGGAAGTTTATCTTGCATTTATGAAACCAGATGACACTCTTCCGTACGCGTCCAGCTAAGATATCATCACACCTCCAGCAAGCAAACAGCTGCTCCTTTACCTTAAGACGTCCGCCTTGGTTCTGGTAAAGAGCTGTGGTCAACTTTAGACTGACGAGTCGTCGGTCCCGCAAGTCCAAGCTGGACTCCACGCGTGTTTACCTTGTCGGTGTCGGTGATACTCGCTTTCGTCGGCAGAAGTCGTGACAGTCGTGGCTTCTTGGCTCAAGATAATTTATTCCAGGAAGGAATAACAAACGCTCGTTCGAGGTGGACTCATAACAGCCTGTTATCAGTCCTTAGCTGAAGACGCAGGTCGTTAGCTCTTGACCAAAACGTACCCAGCTCTTTGGGAAAGGTTCACATCTCTTTGAAATTCCCAGCAAACTCTGAAGCGTTCTCGCACAGTTAGAACTTAAAAAGCAGGAACAAAGAGAGGAGTTCACTTGCCTTATCAGGCCCAAGGTTACAGCCAGGGCAGAGGGAGATTTGTTTAGGAAAAGGGCAGACTCATAGACTCCAAGAGGAAAACACTTGGATTAGTGTCTTTAACACTTCTAAACAAAACCGTCCGGTCTCTGTGACCCGAGACTTCACCTTTAAACACAGCAGTGAACACAGTTTAAACCTCACAGAATAACACAGCTTAAAAGCACACATCATGAAAATGACAAAAGTTATTCTTTTGATCACATCAGCCTAAAATCAAAGATAGAAATAGTCTCTTATTGGTGACTATGTTATCAGATTATAGCTAAATGAATGATTTTGTAGTAAATGTCTTGCTTTACTGAGAGGTCAGTAAAGGTCATCACTGGACAGTTCAAAAACCTTAGTTTGACCCTGGGTAGGTCCACTACATCTCCCCCCTTTTGGAAGCCATCGCCAGTCCTTGGGGATGGGGTCCAACACGAAAGGAAACCTTGAACTGTCTTTGATCTTGAAGTAATCCAGCAAGTGGAAAAGAAAAATCAAAAATTATAATCCCATAAAGTTTTTGGAAATTCCATACTGTTCGGAGGTAATCCCATTGCGAAAAGCTTTTAATCCTTTGGAAAACAAAGTCTGTTAACTCTTGGAAAACAAAGTCTGTGATCCTTTGGAAAACAAAGTCTTATAATCCACAGCGGTAATTCCACAACGATTAGTTTTGTTGATTGATCAGCAACAATTGTTTTCATAATCAGCATGTAGAGGGGATCCCTCGATTGACGCAGAGGAGGCGACCCTTGGATGAAGGTTGAAGACCAAGCGTTGGAGCTGCAGGTCCCCACATCGAAGGTTGTTGGCTGGTTGGTTTCCAGTCAGTGCCACTCTGGTTCTATGTGTCATGCAATTATGTGGTTTTTTAGGTGGGCTTATGATTGGGATTTTACATTAGGCCCTACCTATATGCACCTGGTATGTAAGCTATCATGGTTTAGATCAGCTACAATTACCAATTAAGGGGTGGATCAATTCTGTAAAATTAGATATAGGGATTTGTACCTATACAATTTTGGAGGGCTTCTGTAACGAAGGCCTCTAATTCCAAACTATTCCTCCATTCATTACTTAGTTTAGGATAAACTAAAATAAAAATGAAATATAGTTTGATCTAAATGTCTGTTGTCTTTTAGACGAACGACGTAGGATTTGGTATTCCTAATAAATTTTGAAGTCTATGGCGAGACTCATCAAAATGAATAGGTAATCTAAAATAGAAACGATCGAATCGGTTCAATTTAGAAATTGTGAGACCAGTGTAGTTTATGGTACCTCGAGTAGCTTTAAACTACATATACACACTAATATATTTTTTACTAAATATAAAATATCACTCTACAGGCACATTTTGAGAGAGGGCACTTCACAAAGACACAGTCAAGCCGTGTGAGACTGTGTCAAGGTAGCAATATCAACCCAGATGAACGGACTGAAAGAAAACAGATTCAGGGGTAAAACAAACGATGATTTATTTATAGTGGCAATGTTATCCACAGGGAGGGGGAAGCACGGGTGGAGCGTGGAGGTGGAAGATCTCACTGGAGGTATCTTGATATCCAAACTTCCAAGTTCAGCACAGGAGGTCCACAGAGCAGCCAGGAGTCCAAGACGTTTGGCACAGATGGACCAGGGTCTGTAGTGTCACGAAGAAAAAATCACAAGGGTAAGAATAAGAACTACAAGGATTAACACCAAGAGGCTGGAAGCACTAGTACCATAAAGTAGGTATGCTTCAGCACTGAATGAAGCCAGCCAGCAGTCTTAAGTAGTCCTGGTGGTGATTAGTGGAGATGGCCGACAGCTGTGACTCCTCAACCTCAGGAAATCTGTAGGCAGCAAAACAGGAAAAACCCCACAGTACCCCCCCCTCAAGAATCGCCCCTTGGCGACCTAAGGCGCTTCTCAGGATGGGACCTGAAGAAAGAGGAGATGAGGCTGGGATCCAGAATGAAAGACCGAGGAATCCAAGACCTCTCCTCGGGACCATAGCCCTCCCAGTCAACCAAATACTGGAAACCCCGTCCCCGGCGCCGAACGTCCAGGATACACCGGACAGTGAAGGCAGGGTGATTGTCAATGAGACGGGGGGGAGGAGGGAGGACAGCAGGAGGACATAAAGGACTCACAGAGACTGGCTTCACCTGGGAAACGTGGAAGGTGGGATGAATGCGCATGGAAGCAGGCAATTTCAGACGAACAGCAGACGGGTTAATAATCTTGACCACAGGAAAAGGACCAATAAAACGAGGGGCAAGTTTTCTGGGAGTGTCCTTGAGCTTAATGTCACGGGTAGAGAGCCAGACCCTCTGACCCACGTGGTAAGCAGGAGCCACAGAACGATGGCGGTCTGCGTGTCTCTTGTTCTGGTCAGCAGTACGTAGCAGGGCCGCCTTAGCCTGACGCCAAACCCTACGGCAACGGCGGAAATGGTGCTGAACAGAAGGGACAGAGATCTCGGATTCCTGACTAGGAAAAAGCGGGGGAGCATAACCCAGAGAGGCTTCGAAGGGAGACATTCCAGTGGCGGAGGATGTGTGAGTATTGTGAGCATACTCTACCCACACCAGATGTTTGCTCCAAGAAGACGGGTTGTCCTCAATGACACATCGTAGGGCAGCCTCCAACTCCTGGTTACATCGCTCCGTTTGTCCATTAGATTGGGGATGATAACCAGATGACAGACTAGAAGAGGCCCCCAGGGTGTTGCAGAAAGCCTGCCAGACCTGAGAAGTGAATTGAGGGCCTCGGTCCGAAACCAGATCTGTGGGAATACCATGAATCCGAAAGACGTGCTGGGTCAGGAGGTGAGCAGTCTCCAAGGCAGAGGGAAGCTTGACAAGGGGTACAAAATGAGCTGTCTTGGAAAACCTATCAACAACTGTTAAAATGACAGTGTTCCCTTCAGAGGGGGGCAGTCCAGTGATGAAATCCAGATGCTACATGGGACCATGGACGACTGGGTGTGGGCAAAGGCTGTAACAAACCTGCTGGAGGTTGGTTCCCACTCTTGTTGCGAGCACAGGTAGGGCAAGCAGCCACAAACTCCTTAATGTCTTGGTTGAGAGTGGGCCACCAGAAGTGTCTCTTAACAAAGGAAAGCATGCGGTTAGTGCCTGGGTGACATGACAGTTTGTTCGAATGAATCCAGTCTAGCACCTTGGATCTGATAGCGGAAGGAACAAACCTTCTATCAGGAGGACCGGTACCTGGGTCGGGTTCAGATCCTTGCGCCTCCTGAATGTATTTTTCAATGGACCAGGTAAGTGCGCCAACCACAACGGAGGGGGGCAGTATGTTGTCTTCAGTCTTGTGCTGGTCGGAAATGGAAAACTGTCTTGACAGGGCATCGGGCTTGATGTTCTTAGATCCAGGTCTGTAGGTCAAAAAAAAGTTAAACCTTGCAAAAAACAAAGACCAACGAGCCTGTCTAGGACTCAGCCTCTTGGCGTTCTGGATGTAAATAAGGTTCTTATGATCTGTCCAGATCAAAAAAGGTGTCTTGGTACCCTCCAACCAGTGCCTCCATTCTTCCAGTGCCAATTTTACAGCCAATAACTCTCTGTTCCCCACATCATAATTCTGCTCCGAAGGGCTAAGACGTCGAGAGAAGAACGCACATGGGTGGACCTTGTTATCCTCCTGAGAACGCTGAGAAAGAACTGCTCCCACACCCGTGTCCGACGCGTCGACCTCCAAGATGAATTGTCTCTCCGGGTCAGGGTGACGAAGGATGGGGGCGGTGGAGAAAAGACTTTTAAGTTCCTTAAAAGCCGTCTCAGCCTCAGGAGTCCAGGAGAAGGTTCTTAACGTGGAGGTGAGTTGAGTAAGAGGAGCAGCAATGCGGCTATAATTCTTAATGAACCTTCTATAAAAGTTTGCAAAGCCTAAGAACCGTTGCAGCTGTTTGCGATCCGCAGGAGTGGGCCATTCTTCCACAGCCCTGGTCTTCTCAGGGTCAGTGCGAAAACTACCACCCTCGAAAATAAACCCCAGGAATGACACAGTGGTGACATGAAAATCGCACTTCTCTGCCTTTACATAAAGCTGATTCTCAAGGAGTCTCTGCAGTACCGCACGTACGTGAGTCTCGTGTTGGCTCAAGTCGTGGGAGTAAATGAGTATATCGTCTAAATAAACGAAAACAAACTCATTAAGGAAATCTCTAAGGACGTCGTTAACGAGTGCCTGGAACACCGCAGGAGCATTAGTAAGGCCGAAAGGCATTACTAAGTATTCAAAATGACCGAGTGGAGTCTTGAAGGCGGTCTTCCACTCATCCCCCTCACGAACCCTTACCAGATGGTAAGCATTACGCAAATCTAATTTTGTAAATATGGCAGCCGAATGCAACTGGTCATGAATGGAATCAATGAGAGGTAGCGGATATTTGTTTTTGATGGTGATCTGGTTTAACCCACAATAGTCAATGCATGGGCGCAAGGTCTTATCTAGGGATGCACCGATCCACATTTCTCACTTCCGATCCGATCCCGATACTTATTAACTCAGTATCGACCGATACCGATACTTTCCCGATCCGATACTGTTCAGGTATTTGACTCTGTATAATGAAACTTTTGCACCCAAACTATTCATTTTAACATTGTGTGAGATAAACCCAATGAAGACACTCTTAAGCCTTACAATAGGGAACCCCCCTATTGTAAGGCTTAAGAGTGTCTTCATTGGGTTTATCTCACACAATGTTAAAAAGGGCAGTCACAGATTGTGATTGAACACAAGTGCTCTTTGAAGCTGGATCGGAAAAGTATCGGCAGGTTTGATCCGATACCCGATACTTAAATAATGCTGGTATCGGATACCGATACCGATACTGGATCGGATCGGCCCCATCCCTAGTCTTATCCTTTTTAGACACAAAAAAGAAACCCGCCCCCACAGGTGAGGTGGACGGTCGAATGATACCAGACGTCAGAGACTCCCCAATATAATCTGACAGTCTTTCTCTCAGGCCCTGATATGTTGTATACAGCAAACCCTCGACCTACGTCACCTGCGACCTACGGCAACTCAGACTTACGATTTTATCATATTTAATAAAAATATGATTAAAAAAAAATATATATATATATTATTATTATTTTTTTTGTGTGTGTTTAAATGTTATTAATTTCATGTGTATAGCACTTTGTTGCGGCTGTGGTTGTTTTAAATGGCTTTATAAATAAAGTATAATTATTAATATTTCGTTTTTAATTACAATCTGATCGTATTTACGCAACTTCCGGTCGTTTCCGGTCGTTTCCGGTCGTTTCCGGTCGTCATGTTACAACCTAACCAGAGGCTACTGAGGACCGTGTGTCCGTTCAGGGTTGCCTCATACGGATAAATTTGCTGGAAACACTCGGCCAACTCTGTGGACGTCTCAGGCCCGGAGGAGCAGCCGCGGATCGCCCCGCGATCGGCGGCCACAACGCCGCCCGACATGCTAACGACAGCAGCTAACAGAGCAGCTAACACAGGCGAAGACACCGAGCCGACATGCCGCGGAGGAGCCATCTGCGGCCGCGAGCTCGCCGCAAATGTCCGCCTGGCAGTCGGGGGACACCGAGCTAACGCGGAGATACAAAGCCGACAGCCTTTTTGAATGAACTGACATGCTAACCAGTGCTGCTACTGGCGCGGCCTAACCGTAGCTAACGCCGAGCAGCTGTTTTGGAGGGAGGAACATCGCGGAGAAACGGCTTTCAGTAAGTTTTTTTTTCTTTCTGGCTCCAAATGTATGAAGTTAAGAAGCTAACAGTCATTCTTTTAAACAGTTTTGACCACGTGTGTGCGTGTGGAGCGTAAGGAAGCTGTGGGAGCTCTCACCCGAGCTGATGCTATAAGACGAAGGCAGGCTTTGACCAGCTCAAAGTAAGACATTATATTTTTTTATTATTTGTACAGTACTGTATTCATTTACTGTACAGTTCTGTGCATGTTCATGGCCTAGTATGTCTCCTTTTTCAGTCTCATGCCATTAAATATGTGTGCGGCGCTCCGTTAGCGGTATAGCCGCGACCTATGTCAGAAACGCGGACCTACGACAGGCAGGTGTTTTTGGTCCGCGAGGTACGACAACATCGACCTAAGTCACACATGTAGGTCCCTATCCCTGACGTAACTAGAGGGCTACCTGTAATCTACTGGTAGGCAGAGGAGCTCTAGGAAGAAGATTAATAGCACAATCATATGGGCAATGTGGAGGCAGGGACAAAGCCTTCTCTTTATTGAACACAGCACTTAAATCATGATACACAGGAGGTACTTTGCTTAGGTCAACAGCTTGTGACTGGGGGTTATTTGTAGAGGTCTTCGGTACAGCAGAGCGAAGACAGTTCTTGAGACAGTACGAGCTCCACTTGTCTATCCTCTTCTCCGACCAGTCCAATAATGGATTATGCCTCTCCAACCAAGGAAAACCCAAAATTAATTGAGTGGTGGGAGAGTCAAAAACGAAGAATTCACCTTGCTCATGGTGATTTCCAGAGATGATGAGGTGGAGTTCCTGGACCCTCAGGTGAATCTTGGCGAAAACCTGTCCAGTGAGACCGGCGACTGTCAAAGGGTCTCGAAGGGTATGGGTAGGAATGGATAGTTGTTCCACCAAGTCACTGCTGATGAGGTTTTGTTCCGCTCCAGAGTCCACAAGAGCTGTAACAGGTAACTTCATGTTATTATTCACAATAATAGATGGTAAAGTAAATCGTGAGACAGGAGAACAAGATGATCTACCCACCAATACCCCCTGTTTTATTGATGGGAGGGGTCGTTTCCCTGTAGAGGGCGTTGGGCTCCCTGTAGAGGGCATTGGGTAGTGGCCAATCTTGCCACAATAAAGACAACACCCAGACCTCATACGTCGCTGTCTCTCCTCTGGTGACAGCCTTGTGTGGCCTATTTGCATAGGCTCCGGTTCCTCCTCGAAGTTAGATACAACTTTACTCTGAAAAGTCGGGTTTGAGCGGAAACCGGAAGTGGATGGGCGCTGGGACTTGTAGTCCCTCTCCTTGCCCCTTTAATTGAAGCGATTATCGACTCTAATCGCCAAGTTTATCAGTTCATTAAGAGAGTTGGGTTCGTCTCTCAGAGCGAGTTGATCCTTGACTCTGTCAGACAGGGAATTTAAGAAAGTACCTCTGATAGCGAGATCGTCCCAGCGAGTCTTCGCCGCCATGATGCGGAAGCGTATTGCATGCTCCGATACCGGCTTCCTTCCTTGGCGGAGGTTCAACAGATGTTTGACGGCATCCTCCTGCTGCAAAGGGTGGTCGAAAATCATCGAGAAGTCCTCGAGGAACTCAGGAAAGGTTAGTAAGTCAATATCATGTGAGGATAAGTGCGCTGTAGCCCAGAGCGTCACCCTTTAACTGACTGATCACAAAAGCGATTTTAGCAGCGTCCGTGGGATATGTACGAGGGGCTCTAGAAAAAGCCAGACGGCATTGAAGAATGAATCCTGCATAGTGATCAGGGTTACCACTAAAAAACTCAGAAGGCCTGAACACAGGCTCGGTTGAAGGTGTTGTTGATCCAACAGTAGCATTAACAGGAGAGGGCCCAGGTTGAGCGGCCCGTGGGGCAGAAAGAAGTTGTGAGAGTTTTTGATTAGCATCAAACATCATACCTCCAAGTTCTCTGAGGTTGGATTGGTTAGTTAGTTGTTGGGAAGCCATCTGTTGCAGTCTGGTTTCCAATAAGTCCAGTCGTGAAGTCTGGGGGTCCGTAGCCCTCTGAGAAGGTTCTCCCCCAGTCGCGTTCTGGGTCTGTTTGTTTGGCTGAAGCATTTCTGTCAAGGTAGCAATATCAACCCAGATGAACGGACTGAAAGAAAACAGATTCAGGGGTAAAACAAACGATGATTTATTTATAGTGGCAATGTTATCCACAGGGAGGGGGAAGCACGGGTGGAGCGTGGAGGTGGAAGATCTCACTGGAGGTATCTTGATATCCAAACTTCCAAGTTCAGCACAGGAGGTCCACAGAGCAGCCAGGAGTCCAAGACGTTTGGCACAGATGGACCAGGGTCTGTAGTGTCACGAGGAAAAAATCACAAGGGTAAGAATAGGAACTACAAGGATTAACACCAAGAGGCTGGAAGCACTAGTACCATAAAGTAAGTATGCTTCAGCACTGAATGAAGCCAGCCAGCAGTCTTAAGTAGTCCTGGTGGTGATTAGTGGAGATGGCCGACAGCTGTGACTCCTCAACCTAAGGAAATCTGTAGGCAGCAAAACAGGAAACCCCACAGACTGAAGGAGGTTCCAACCATTTGTTCATCGCCCAAAACCAAATGAGAAGTCCAACAGAACTTCCACTGACCAGTGATCACACATATTGTTTTAAAGTTCCTGTTTTTAGTTTTCTACATTCACCTTATAATCTAGCTGTTTTTGCCATCTTATTTTAATTTGTTTTTAAAAAATCTGTATGCCTCTTTTATAACTGTCTATCGTTGTCACTGTTGTCATCATTCTTTGTTAAAATCAGCTCTCTCTTGTAAATGAGTCCTCAAGGCTCAATGGGATTAACCTGCCTAAATAAAGGCTGAATGAATAAAGTAAACTTTGGTACGAACGGTGTTAAATAATACACATCATATTTTTATTGAACAATAATCTTCATGCTAACAGTGCCATTGTAATTTCAGAGATTGAGGAGAAACAGAAATGAAGTCGAAGACGCAAATTCAACAATGGCAAGACTCACAGCTGCATCGAATCACTCATCAACTGTCCATCCGGATATAAGGCCGTCCCTTCCTCAGCTCTTCCTGTTTGCCCGTTGCAAGTCTGGTCACCTACCGCTGCTAGTTCTCGTCTCGTGCTCTCAAACTCTACTCCTCAGCATGTCTGCTCACAACTCCAATGCTTCCGCGGACTCTCCGGTTCTCCTCGCAGCCGCCGCTAGTCCTCCTTCCCCCGCCCCCATCCGTCGGGGCTCCCGGCATGGCCGCACAGTGGCCGGCCTCACCTTCGTCCAGCTGGAGTCTCTGGCCGCTTTGGTCCCCTCTGGCGACTCTTCACCTCCCTCGCCACTGACGCCCGTGTCCGGCAAGTGGTCCAAGAAGCGGTCTCCTCCTCCGGCCAAGTGCAGCACTGGCCGCCCGCGCTCCTCCGAAGCCACCGCGCCGGACCTGGGGCCCCGCCCCTCTACGAGCCGCTTCGTTGATTCTGCTCCGGCCGCATCCGTCCATGTGGCGGCTTCTGGTCTTCTGTCCTCCCCGCTACCAGGCCGGCCTACTAGGGCTGACCAACAGTCGTCTGCGGCTTTGGTCGCCTCGCTCGACACCTTAAACCGATCGATCTCAGCTCTATCTGCCCACCGTCAGGCCTCCACTTCCGCTTCGGGTCAGCCGGCCACCCAGCTCGGTCACGTGACGTTCTCGCTCGCCGATGCCCGTCTCGGCCCATTGCAGGGTAAGATGTATCGTTCTTTGTCTTTCAGCCGTTTTGTTTTGCCTCTGCATGTTTCCCCTCGCCTCATTCAAAAGTCGAAGGACAAGCCGGGCTCCTCTGAACTCCTGCTGTCGTCAGTTCCGCTTCTCTTTAACTCTTTACCTGGCCTACGGCGCCATCTACTGTACACGTGGTAGAAACGCGATTACCTCGCGTGCCTCCGTCCAGTTGAGGGCGCAATTGCTCCACCGTGATTTCCTCGTCTTCTGAACTCGTTTTCCAAGATCTTTCACAAACCGAGACCTGCTAAACTCCACTTGGTTTTAAACCCCCTCAGTTGGAGCCTCATGGAAGTTATAGTTTGACTGAAGGTGACTCCATTTATTGCCACTCATCACACTCTGAAACCTGCCCTGGAGTCCTGCTCTTAGTCTTGTTTGATGAATGATACTACTAATAATAATGATTATGATGATAGTAATAATAATGATACTGGTAATAACGGCCTGGTCGCAGGTCTTTGGCGGCCTACTCCTCCTACATCCACCCAGACATCTCATCCATGCTCGCTGCTCAGCACTTGCTCAGTTTCTGGGTAAGCTCTCGCATTGCTAGCTGGTGGTGGGGTCCTTCAGCTGTGAATGTCGCCTCCCTCTTTCTTTCTGGCAGCTCAAGTGGGCTTTGCTTTCTCTCTGGCAGCACGGGTGGGCTTTGTTTTCTCTCTTGCAGCCCTGGTGGGCTTACTGCCTCTCAGGCAGCCCAAGCTGGCTCACTCTCCCTTTCTCTATCCCATGTAGCCCATGCGGGCTCACTTCGCAGCAGCCTATGCGGGACCATTCCCTAGCTCACTTCCCGGAAGCCCATGCGGGGCTCATTCCCCGGCAGCCCATGCGGGACTCATTCCCCGGCAGCCCATGCGAGGCTCACTCCTCTGTAGCTCATGCGAGGCTCACTCCTCTGCAGCCCATGCGAGGCTCACTCCCCGGCAGCCCATGCGAGGCTCATTCCCAGAAAAGAGGCTGTAGCCCATGCAAGCTCACTCCCCGGCGGCCTATGCGAGGCTCACTTTCCCTTTCTCTCTCCTCTGGCAGCCCACGCCGGCTCACTCCCCGGCAGCCCATGCGAGGCTCATTCCCAGAAAACAGGCTGTAACCCATGCAAGCTCACTCCCCGGAGGCCCATGCGAGGCTCGCTTTCCCTTTCTCTCTCCTCTGGCAGTCCACGCCGGCTCACTCTCTGGCAGCCCGTGCGAGGCTCACTCTCCAGCAGCCCATGCGAGGCTCAGTCTCCAGCAACCCATGCGGGCTCTCTCTTTGGCAGCCTATGATGACTCGGCTCACTCTCTCTCTCTTCTGCAGCCCATGCGAGGCTCACTCTCCAGCAGCCCGTGTGGGCTCTCTCTCTGGCAGCCTATGATGACTCGGCTCACTCTCTCTTTCTCTCTCTTGTGCAGCCCATGCAGGGCTCAATCCCTGGCAGCCCATGCGAGACTCATTCCCAGAAAAGAGGCTGTAGCCCATGCAAGCTCACTCCCCGGCGGCCCATGCGAGGCTCGCTTTCCCTTTCTCACTCTCTCTTGCAGCCCATGCGGGCTCACTTTGGTGAGCTCACTACCCCTCTCTCTCATCTGGCAGCCCATGATGACTCCGCTCACTCTCTCTCTTCTGCAACCCATGCGAGGCTCACTCTCCAGCAGCCCATGCAGGCTCACTCTCTGGCGGCCCATGATGACTCGGCCCACTCTTCCTCTATCTCTCCTGTGGCAGCCCATGCAGGCTCACTCTCTTTGGCAGCCCATGCGGGCTCACTTGGCGGGCTCACTACCCCTCTCTCTCATCTGGCAGCCCAGGCGGGCTCTCTCTCTGGTAGCTCAAGCGGGCTCACTCCCCTCTTTCATTCCTCTGGCAACCCTTCTCACGGGCTTCCTTTTCACCTTTCAGCTAGACCCTCGCCAGCTCGGCCCCGGCTATTTTTTGGGGGAAGATATCCATAATCTATCTCCCTATGCCGGACATTCAAGCTCTCAGCAGTCCGGCATGCATGCCTTCCGCCGGGGCCCGAGCGCCAAAGAAACCCTAATCAATAAAACTTGTTAATTGTATTATTCTCTCTAGTTTTGTGAGTCTCTCCAGGTTGAAATAAGGTGAGTGAGATGAGGGAAAGATGAAAATGTAGCCTCAGAGGACAGGGACACGCCAGGAACTGATGAGCCAGGATCAACAGGACCAGGAGGATGGATCAACAGGACCAGGAGGATGGATCAACAGGCGATGCAATCAGGGAACAGATGAAAAACCTGAGGAAACAATTAGAACACAAAAAAATTACATAAGCTGGATAGAAGAACTTCAGACAAGAAAATTAACACAGTCCTGTAAAGAAAAATGTTAAAGGTGAACTATGTAATTTCAGCAGGACACTTGGACTTAGAAAAATTTCCAGCAGGTAAAAGCATTCTGCTCCCTCCCCTCAGAGCCATATATGACTCTGAGGGGGAGCCACAGTCCGTTCTCTGTTGGACATGAGTTCTGCAGCTCCGCCCCCTGCTGTGTGTCCACTCGGAGCGCTTCAATATTCTGTGATTATATGTTAATAAAACATTTTAAAAATATAATAAAACCATAGAGCACTTGTCCAACAACACAAAAACCAGCAGAAATCATCAGAGCTTCACGAAGCCATGTTGGACATGATTTAATTCGCTCGTGACTTCCTCTTTCTGTCAGTGCAGGTTTGGAATGTCTGGAATGTTCCGCCCCCACTACATGTCCTGTGGCAGACGCTGCGAAATTCTGTGATTATATGTTAATAAAACGGTTTAAAAAATATAATAAAACCATGAATCACTCATCCAACAACACAAAAATACCCTGAAATCAGCAGAGCTTCACCAGCCACTTTGGACATGATTTAATTCGCTCGTGAGTCGTGACAAATCAATTTCCTCATTCCTGTGAGTGGAGGATGAAGCGATCACTTGACTTTTGGCAAAAAAACAAAATAAAAGTCCAGCTCTGGGATGAAGAAGGGATATTTAATACATTTGTGTCACATACAAAACAGTCCTGCATCGCTTTGCAATCCTTTGAATGAGAACGAGCCGCGGCGCTGAGGCTGGGACAGGCGGGGGCGTGGGTTGGGGCGTGACAAACAACTCTGTTTTTATTGGCTGGTCATTGTCCGGGTCACTCTGTGTTTTTAGTGTTTTTATAAATGCTGATAGAGAAGCAAGGGGACTATAGTTTTTTTCAGAGATTACTTTGTCTAACATCAGTTTGTCAGTAGATAGTGACAGAGTGAAGAAATATGTTAAAAATATATTGTTTGAAAAGTTACAGACTACATTACAAAGTTACATAGTTCAGCTTTAATGAAAATACAGTAAAGTCTACCTTTTTTTTAACAAAAGGTCAGATGAAGGCAACTGGCATGAAGAATAACTTCCCAGTTCCATCTGATAGTTTAATAAGTTTTTTTGTTACTGTTCTACAATTTATTGATGCCGTCTCATCTCAACTTGACCCATGATCACCATACACTAAACTAATAATATAAAACTAATGTAAATTAACAGTCCTGCAGTAAATACCAACTTTGTGAAGCTTATGGTGTTAAAATAATTTTATTCAAACATCTTGATTACGATATTTTTGTTTAAGACAGAAAATGAGATTTTGTACCTTTGTGATATACTTTACAACATTCAGCAGTTCACTGAAGTCATTCTCCTGTGGTTTATCTGGAAAACATAAAAAATTACTCATCTTGCTACATGCCCTAGGCATATGTTTATGTTTATGTTTATTAAATTTGATCATTTTTTTTTACAAAAGAAACACAATACAAGACAATCCATAAATGATAATGTACAAAATATAAAAAAATGAAAGGTAGCAGAAAGAAGAATAAATCTTATTATATCTGCCCCTTTTTTCAAACAATCAGATTAAACAATAATAATCTTCCACCAACAGTACAAAATGACTTACTCTTTCTAATCAGATTAAACAATAATAATCTTCCACCAACAGTACAAAATGACTAACTCTTTCTAATTTTCTAACTAATACAATACACAATACGTCATTTTATATATATATTTTTAACAAATTCATTTTGATCATTTTCTTAAATGTAAACATTGAATTGGCATTTTTAACTTCATTCTCCAAGCCATTCCATAATCTAATTCCCTGGATTGAGGTAGAACGTCCATTCAAACTAGTTCTGAATTGTGGTTTTATAAACATCTCTGTTCCCTTAAGGTTATAACAACTTTGTCTTTTAACAAAATGCATTTGTATATTTAAAGGTAATGCGTTATTCTGAGCCCTATACATAACTGATAAAATATTATAATCTACCAAATCATGGAACTTCAATAACTTCAGTTGATAAAATAATGTACTAGATGGATGACGGTAATGTTTTCTAGTGATAATTCTTACAGCTCTTTTCTGTAATACAAAAATAGGCTTTGTGATTGTTTTACACGCTTTCCCCCAAACATCAATACAATAGATTAAGTGTGGAACAATGATTGTGTTATACAACAAATACAGAGCTTTATCATTCAATAGGTCTCTGACTTTGTACAGTACTGCAATCGATTTAGCTATTTTTATTCTTACAGAATTTATGTGTTGTTTCCATGTCAGTTTGTCATCAATGATAACACCCAAAAACTTCACCTCACTCACTCTACAAATCTCAACACCTTCAATTTTGAGTGGAACATCAACAGTTTTCTTTTTATTACTGAATATCATGTAATTAGTTTTTTCTAGATTTAATGATAATTTATTGATTTTAAACCAAGTTTGTATTTTGACAAATTCTGTCTTTATCAATTCCAACATTTGTTCTACATCTTCACCTAAACAGAAAAAAGTGGTATCATCAGCAAAAAGTACACATTTAAGGAGTCCTGACACATTTACCAAGTCATTCACATATAAAATAAATAGCTTTGGTCCAAGTACAGAGCCTTGGGGAACTCCACATGTGATATTACAGAGGTCAGATCTTACATCATTTATTTGTACAAATTGTCTCCTATCTTTTAAATAGCTAGATACCCACTGTAATGCTGGTCCTCTAATAGTCAAAGTCAAAGTAAAAGTCAACTTTATTGTTGACTTTATTAAACAATAATAATCTTCCACCAACAGTACAAAATGACTAACTCTTTCTAATTTTCTAACTAATACAATACACAATACGACATTTTATATATATATTTTTAACAAATTCATTTAGATAATAACTAACACCATATTTGTTCAATTTTTGTTCAATTTTTCAAGGAGAATGGTGTGATCAATAGTATCGAATGCTTTTTTTAAATCGACAAAAATACTGACACAATATTGTTTTTGATCGACAGCAGTAGTTATTTGTTCCATTAATTCCATGAGAGCCATTGATGTAGAGTTTTTTGCTCTGAACCCATACTGACTGTTGCTTAGAATATTTTGTTTATCTATAAATTGATCTAGTCTGTTTACAAAAAGTTTTTCAAGAATTTTTGAAAACTGTGGTAACAAGGATATAGGTCTATAATTGTTGTACACACATTTATCACCATTTTTAAAAAGAGGAACTAAATTAGCTACTTTCATGTTATCTGGAAATATTCCTGTTGAAAATGATAAATTACATATATATGTAAACGGCTCAATAACATGGCTCATTATGTCCTTTACAAACATCATATCCATGTCCACCCAGTCTTTTGATCTCTTGTCTGTAAGATTTTTTACTACATTCATTATTTCCTCTTTGTTAGTTCCATTTAGAAGAATGCTGTTTGCACAACCTGTAATTGAATGGCTCACATTATTATCTACTTTTGGTATTTTAGCTGCAAGGCTTGATCCAACATTCACAAAATATTGATTAAACCATTTACAATTTCATTTTCATCGTGAACTTCATCGTTGTCTTTTACAAAATATTTTGAAATACCAGTTTTTGCTTTATGATTCTTCAGAACACTATTCATTACTCGCCATGTTGCTTTCATATCACCATTACTTTTATCTAATAATTTACTATAATATTCTTTCTTATGTTTCCTTATAATCCCTACTAATTTATTTTTATACTTTTTATATTTTTCTTCAGCGTTCTGAGTTCGCAATTTCAAGAAACATGAATACAAATAATTTTTTTTTTTACAAGCATTTCTCAACCCTTTTGTCATCCATGGTTGGTCAACGATATTTCTCTTTGTATGATTTGTTTGCACACAATTCTTTTCATACAGAGCTTCCAAGATATTCATAAACTCATCATATGATCTGTTTACATCTTCAACATACACATCATTCCAGTCTTGTTTATCTAGATCCTCTTTCAATTTTTCCAAAACTTTTTTTGATGTGTTTATGATCTTTTTCTTCTTTGTAACTGCTTTTGTGATGCTTTGATCATTTTTATAGATTGTGAAAACTGGTAAATGATCACTTAAGTCGGTCATTAAAATACCACCTATCACATCCCCATTTGTTATATTTGTGAAAATATTATCAATTATTGTGGCACTATGAGTTGTAATTCTTGTTGGCTTTGATATCAACGGATACATATTTAAACTGTACATAGNGTGGCGGCTTTCGCTTTTGAAGTTTGGTGAGTGAAAAATGACTGGAAAAAAAATTGCACCTCCCATTCCGTATGAAAGTGATACGTTTCTGCCTTCTTACTTGGTCCAGATTTCTCACTCATGTTTTAGCAAGGGCTTAAAATCTGAGGTAATTTGCTGATTGTTTTTGCTTGTATGTTTTGCTGCGCTTCGCGCCGTTGTTTTTACGCATGAGCGGTGACCTAAAGCTCATCATCTGATTGGTTGCCCTGTATGTCAATAAAGTGATGGGATGTTTGATAGGCTGACAATTTTTTTGTCACGCTGCGATCTACTAGTAGTGCCTCCACGATCGACCGGTAGATCGCGATCGACGTAATGAGCACCCTTGCTCTACACCATCTCGGCCCCAAGGTATTTATTGTCCATAAAATATATGCAATCCCTCCAGAGAGTTCTGGGTCTGCTCCAGTGCATCTAACCAGTGGGACATGCCAAGATAACCTCCAGTGGGAGGCGTCCTGATCAGATGAACCACCTCAATTGACCCCTAGCAAAGAGTAGAGCTCCTCTGCATCTAGAGGCTCTTGATGCGGAGGAGCTCTACTCTTTGGTCCCTCGGATGACAGAGTGTCTCCTCAATGGCGTAAGGCTGCTTTCAAAATGAATTGTAAGTTGTTTAAAAAACTACTGTTTCACTCTCCCCACCTACCTTTGATGTCATTTCAACAGTGGAGTTTGTGTTCACAGAGAGAAATCCGTACGCACAAGTTGAATCCGTGTCCACAGAGTTGAATTTGTTTGCAGCTTGTCTCACGTGTGAATGTTTAAATACGAATGTGATTTGTTTTGAGAGCAGCCTTACGCCGTACTCCTCCTCTCTCTATGTCTGAGCCTGGCCACCCTACAATGGAAGCTCATTACAGCTGCTTGTAACCAGAATCTGGTTCCTTCAGTCCTGATCCAGACCTCGTGAACAGGTGAGGGTTGGGACGTAGACAGACCAGTAAATCCAGAGCTTTGTCTCCCTTCACCATGACGAGCTCATCATGTTAGGACGAGGCCCCAATCTGATGAGTCATCTCCCGCCCCATCCAACCCTCACTCAGGAACAAGACGCCCAGAAACTTGAACTGCTCCACCCAAGGCGAAGACTCCCCCTGACTTGGAGGGAGCATTTCAGCCATATCGACTGAGAACCATGGCCTCCATGAAAAAGGATGAATTTATTTGATTGTTGATCCAATTTTAAAAAGTTGGATTAAAAAGCCTGAATTGTTTATTATCAACTGCTGCTGAAGGCAAAAGGGCCATTATGTTTTTGTGTCCGCGTCTATGCAAAGGTGGTTTTTGTTAAATTTTAATGACTTTCAGAGATATACCACCAACTTTGTTCTAGCTGATAGTTCTTATGGACCAAAGCCCAGTCCTAATAGTATGGAATGCCATTTTTAAGGTTAGATTTAGGGCTGAGGTGTGAACTGAGTTTAGGTTATGGTCAGCGTAAAATGACAGAACTGACAGGAAGTCAGTGTGATGTTCTAATAAGGATTTTTTAAATATATATAAACAACACATTTTTGTCTATATTGTTAGAAAAATCTTTCATAAACCATTGAATATATTTTAATATAACTCTCAAGAGATAATAATTGTATGTACTTCTACAATTGTTGAACATTTGAAGTTAATCAAAAATTTAAATTCATGGTTAATCAACTTTAACCAACTCAAAAATGGCTCTAATACAGTTTTACAGATATATTCAGCTAAAACTGCATGTTTGAGGAGCTGAAAGTCGTCCTCTGAGTGTGACATCTGTCACCAGTTTGCACCAGGTGGTGTTTTCAAGGTGTTTTCAACCTACAGGGTGACAGCTCCATCGTTTCAATGTCAGCCGGTCTTAGTCTGGAGCTCTGCCATGATAGGCAGCGGGCGATGTGCATTCTTTCACGACATGCTCAGCCTTTAATATTATAACTGTATTAAAGTGGGTGTGAAAACTTGAAAAGAGGAACTTAATTTAAATTAGTCATTTCTTGGTGATGCAAGAAGTTTCTTGTAGCTGTGATCGTAATTTGAGCATCGCTGGATGAATTCAGAAAATGTAAATAGGAGAACGCTTCTGGCCGAGTTGAACTAAAGTGATGAGGGAGATTAGAGAGGATGGATGCAGGCTGTCATTACAGGCAATAGTCCCAGTATTAGCCCAACAGTGGTTGTGTGTGTGTGTGTGTGTGCGTGTGCGTGTGTGTGTGTGCGTGTGTGTGTGTGTGTGTGTGTGTGTGTGTGTGTGTGTGTGTGTGTCTGTGTGTGTATGTGGTTTTATGAGATGCTGGATGAACGATGTGAGCGATTTGAGAGTTTCCATAGAAGCAACAGAATTCAACCAAGATAAGCCTCTTGGGAGAGTTGTGCAGTCATCTCCCTCAGGGCAGATTATACACACACACTTGTCCCTCTGTCCACACATCTGTCCACACGCCTGTCTTAGTCTGACCTTCCAGGACAGAGCTTCGTCCAAACGGATCAGGATCTGGGTCTTCTAAGCCTGGTTTTTGTGGAAACACCATCTCCTCGGTGCCTCCAGCCTCATCTGTTTCTGATTTCCAGCCGAGTTCAGAAAAATAAAAACTGGCGCTGGTAGGGTCAGAAAATGTTTCACTTTCCCACCGTGGTATTTTTCATCCAACTCATTGTTTCTCATATGTGACGTGCATCATTTTCAAAAACATGGATGCATATTTTTGTAGAATATTAAAAAGCACATTAGGAACAAATGAGGCTTTTAAAACGATGACAGTAAATGGGACAAGCAAATAAAAAGTGTTTCTAGAGCAGTACTTTGACATTTGATGTAATTTCTGATTGTTCCAAATGCTCCATAGTTGTGTCTTAAGTTAAAAACATCATTTATTTTTAACTAGTCATTGTTCAAGTGAAAAATGTCAAATATAATTTTTTAATGCTTTATAAAAAAAATGACTTTGAAATGACCGGTGAGCCCCACCGCACTTGCTTTTGTTTAAACTCATCCTTGTCTGGGATTACTTCAAATGTAATTTTAGTTTTGTGCAGCTAAAAAGAGGGAAAGTGGAGCGATCAGTTCCCTTATCAGTCAGTCCACTCAGTGCAACATGTGACTATAGAAATTGCGCCGCCGCGCGGTTCACCTGAAGTAATACAATCACGCCTTTTCTAAAGGAAGGTGGGCATCAGCCTCAGCAATGAGGCCCTGCCCTCTTTGCATAAAAGGGGCTGACGCCCCACCTTCATTCTCTTTTGCCCTTCACCTCGCTTCACACCTGAACTTCGCAGGACTCTCTGTGACTGGATCTCTCGACTGGAGGTGAGCTCGCTCCCTGCCCTGAATGTTACAGAGAACTTTCCTGTGAGCACTTGGGTTAACGGAGGCTAACCCAGTGTCGTCGACTTAACTTTCAAGGTTTTTTCTTCTGCTCTTTTCGCAGCTCAGCTACGAGACGCTAACTGCGCCACACTACCTGCGTAGCTAATGGCTACGGCTAGCTACCGAGAGCAGCTCGACGTGAGGACGTCTTCGCCACGGTTAGCGGTCGGCTAACTGGCTACAACTCGACGTCTCTTCTCAGCCATGGCTCCGGAGAAGAGCAAGAGGAAGTCGAAGAACTCCAACAAGAACAAGAACTTGTTCAAAAAAGCTTTCAGTGTGTAACTTTTATTACTTTTGGTATTTTAGTATGTAGCATTTTTTATTTCCATTGCCTCCTTTTATTGCTGTTGCTTTTATTTTATTTTCACTGATTTATTGTACCGGTTTTTATATTTGCTGTCCTGTTAAGCACCTTGGTCAATGCAAGGCATTGTAGGAAAGTGCTATACAAATAAAGTTTATTATTATATTATTATTATATAAGAACCGCAGGCCAGCGATCCCCGGCTCCCGAGCCTGCCCCAGCGGATGTGGTTATTCCCTCTCAGCGGTGGACACCCACGAGGCCTGTCAAAGCCATGGGCGACTCCACCACAGCGCGGGAACCGCTCCTCGATGAAGCACTCACTCCCACGGTGGAGCTTGAAGCTGTTGACTTGAAAAACAGCGGTCAAGCCGACTGGGGAGGGAACATGGAAATGGTGGCCCCCCTGGGGGACTCCACTGTTGAGTTTGACACGAGGGACTTGTTACAAGCAGATGAGCTCTCGCTAACAGCCTCGGGCGAGCTAACTGACGACGAAGCCGACAACGAGGATGAAGGAGAAGACGAGGACTTCTTCCAGCTCCCTGTGGCAGGTAAACCAGAGATTAATGTGTCTGTCCCCACTCTGTTCGAGCTATGTCGCAGAGCAACGGACACGTTGCGGATAACTTGGCCAGAACCCCCACCTCCACAACAGGTAACGAGGTTGGCGGGGAATTTCTTCTTCGCCAAGCAGCAGTCGGCCACGAGGTACAGGATGCCTATTTTCCTGACTTCCAGATGAAGCTGACTCGCACCTGGGCTGAACCTAGGGCTCCACTGACTTTGCCTCTCTCCCAGTTCCTGGACGTTGTCGGAATGGAGGCAGCTGGCATGGCTAACATTCCCCAGATGGAGGATACGTTGGCAGTACACATTTAGCCCCCAGAACTTCGGGCTCCAGACCAACTCTGCCTAGCAAGGCCTGCCTCGTGTTGGCCTCCTAGCTCGAAAAGTGTTACCGAGCACAAGGCCTTGCGGTCCACGCCATGAACGCTTCAGCTATGACGCAAGCCGACTTGACAGAAAAACTCCAGGAGCTCCAGCAGATCTCCAACAAAAATAAGGCAGCCGACATTCTGGAGGAAGCCCGCAAGGCAACAGACTTTGCTCTTCGCCTCATGGGGACAGCCACCATCGCTCAGGGGAGAAGTATGGCCGAGATTGTCATCGCTCAGCGCCATTTGTGGCTAACGCTGACTGACCTGCCAGAGGCCCAACGGAACCCGTTCCTCCATCATCCCATCGAGCCCACGGGGCTTTTCGGCGGTGCTCTCAAAATATTCAGAGCAAGCTGGAACAGAGAATGAAACAGGCTGAAGCCTTGCGTGAGGGGATGCCCAGAAAGCTTTTCGTGCAACCCAGAGATACTAGTGGACACAGGGGTGCACAGCCTCGTCACCACTCGGCCACACGCTGTCCCCCACAGAAACGGCCGAGGCTCGACGGAGAACAGCGGCCAAAGCCCGCCGCAGGGCCATCCCAGGCTGGCAAGGCCTGGGGAAGGCACAGATTTGTCTCACGTCAGGCAGGCCCATCGAGGTCTTCCTCAGCGAACAGGGACCAAAAGCAGAAGTCTGCCTGATGCAGGGCCGCCTCGTTATTTTTTAGGTGCTCCCACCCATGTGGACAAAGGGAAGACCGAACTTTTAAAGCCAGACTTTGTGTGTAAAAAGCCACGTTTATCTGGTGTGAATTATGTGTGCACAAAAAATCACTCAAATGTTGGTGTAATAAAGACATGTTCTTTAAGCACAACAATAAAGTCTCAAAAGCACATAGTGTCCTGTGTGTTGACTCAAAAATAAAATGGCAATTTTTTTATGTAGAATGTGTCAGATAAAGGGGGGGGGGCAGCATTCACACATGGCCACCCTGACCCTCATGAGACACGAACAGTCGGGGCAAACAATGAGCCCCCGCTGGGAGCCAGAGGTCTGTCAACAACAGACAGACACTCCGGCTACCGCGGAAGGACAGGCAAGTCCGCCGGAGAGCGAACAAGAGGGGGACATTCACCTCCCTCCCGTCCCCTTGACACACAAACATCACAGAATACACATGCCTTTCAGACTGAGCGCACACGCTGGCACCTCGAACGCATGCAAACCGAGCACGTGGGTCACGTCCACTGTCTTCCTTGGTCTCCGGCTGCAGTTCTACAAGCGGCCACCTCTTTTCATGGGGGTGCTGTTGTCTTCCATAAGCCCAGACCGTGCTCATGTCTAGATCTCAACTATGATGCAGAAAGGAGTGATCAGAGTGGTCCCTGCTCATGATGTGAAAAAGGGCCATTACAGCAAGTACTTCCTGGTCCCGAAACGGGATCAGGGTTGAGGCCCATCTTGGACCTCAGGGGTCTGAACAGAAGAATAAAAACTTACAAATTCAGGATGTTAACACTCAGACAAGTCATCCACTTGGTTCGACCGAGAGATTACTTTTGCACGGTGGATCTGAAAGACGCTTTCTTCCACGTGAGCATCCTGCCCTGCCACAGAAAATATCTCTGCTTTGCCTTCGAGGGGCACCGCGTTCG
Source organism: Garcialebias charrua (assembly GCA_038048925.1). Classification (NCBI taxonomy): domain Eukaryota; kingdom Metazoa; phylum Chordata; class Actinopteri; order Cyprinodontiformes; family Rivulidae; genus Garcialebias; species Garcialebias charrua. The sequence goes on along the minus strand of JBBPBX010023375.1, from coordinate 10,660 downwards.
AGTTTTTGGCAATGCCTTTCGGCCTGAAAACCGCCACCAGATCATTCACGAAATGCCTGGACACGGCCCTGACCCCGATGAGGGGTCAAGGGGTCAGAGTTATGCAAACCACATCATCCATTACAAGAACAGTATTTCTCAGGCCAAATCCAGCTACTTCTCTGACATCATCAGTTCCAATGTGGCAATTCAAAGGCATTGTTCTCTCTCCACCGTTCTGTCTCATCTCCTAACTCTCTACCCTCTCACATGGTTTCCACAGAATTTTGCAACTCCCTGATGTCATGTTTCAATGAAAAGATAATTTCAATTCATAAACACCTTGTACCAAATACTGCCCTCAGCATCCATGTTGAACTTCCCCCTCCCCCCTCCCTTCCTTTCTCAGTCATCTCCCTCCCCTCTGCTGATAACATTACTGACATTATCAGCAAATCCAAGTCCTCACCCTGTCAACTTGACCCATTTCCCACAGTTCTTGTTAAATCCTAAAGTGCGGTATAAATTGAATTTATTATTATTATTATTATTATCCTGTCTCCTGTCTCTACTCCCTATCATCACTAACATCATCCACTCCTCCCTAACCTCTGGCATTGTTCCCACAGCCTTCAAATCTGCTGCCATCACCCCCATCATCAAGAAACCAGGTCTTGACTTCACCAACTTCAATAATTTTCGTCCGATCTCCAATCTGCCCTTCATCTCCAAGATCCTTGAAAAAACTGTTGCTAGTCAACTTCACTCTCACCTGTCCAACAATAAAATCCATGAAGAGTTTCAATCTGGTTTTTGCCCCCACCATAGCACCGAAACAGCTCTTATAAAAATTACTAACGACCTTCTTCTTGCTGCTGACTCTGGTCTTCTGTCCATCCTCATTCTTCTTGATTTAAGCTCTTCCTTCGACACATCTGTCATTCTATCCTCCTCAACAGACTAACCTTCATTGGCATCTCAGGTACCCTGTTAGACTGGTTCAACTCTTATCTCTCTGATCGCACTAAATTCATTCCGCTTAGATCCTTCCGTTCTCAGTCCTACCCTGTCTCCACGGGTGTCCCCCAAGGCTCTGTCCTCGGACCCCTCCTCTTCATCATTTACCTCCTTCCTCTAGATCACATCTTCCGCAAATATGGCATCCATTTCCACTGTTATGCTGATGACACACAGCTCTACTGGTCATCAAAACCAAACTACACCCACCCACCCTCCATCCTCACCGTCTGTCTCATTGAGCTAAATCACTGGTTTTCTAACCATTTCCTTTAGCTAAACAGCAACAAAACAGAAATCATTCTTGTTGGTACCAAAAACTCTATTTCAAAATCAGAACATCTTCTCGTCCCCCTCAACAACTCTCTGCTATCCCCCTCCCCTCAGGTCAAGAGTCTCGGTGTCATCCTCGACACCACTCTCTCCTTCACCTCACACATCAACAATGTTACTCGGTCTGCCTATTTCCACCTCCGTAATATTAACCGTCTCCGTCCTTCTCTCACACCTCACTCCACAGCCATCCTGGTGCACAGTTTTGTGACTTCCCGTATCGACTACCCTTCTCTACGGCCTCCCCAACAAATCTCTCCACAAGTTACAGATGGTCCAGAACTCAGCTGCCTGTGTCATCTCTCAAACCTCCTCCTATAATCACATCACTCCTGTCCTGCAGCAGCTCCACTGGCTCCCGGTTAAATCACGTATCATCTTCAAAATTCTACTCCTCAAGTTTAAAGCTATCCACAACCTTGCCCCTCCTTATCTATCTGACCTCCTACAAATCTCCATCCCATCACGCTCTTTCAGATCCTCCTCTTCACTACATCTCCATGAACCCTCTGCCCGCCTCTCTACCATGGGGAGCGGGGCCTTCTCCTGCTCTGCCCCTCACCTCTGGAACGCTCTACCCCCAGACCTTTGAAACGCCACCTCCCTTTCTCTGTTCAAGACTGCTCTGAAAACACAACTCTTTAGACTAGCTTATCATTAAATCTACTAAATGTATTTTTATTATTTTGTATTTTATAATCTTTATGTATTTCATATTTCAATTTGTCACTGATAATGTTTGAACTGTATTTGTTTGTTAAGTGTCCTTGGATGTCTTGAAAGGCACTTTTAAATAAAATGATTATTATTATCATTATTATAGTTCTCAATTATCTAGACGCTCTGCTAATACTTGGACACAACAGAGTCCAGGCACATCAGCACGCAGAGAGGGTGATGTCTCACATGGAAGCTCTAGGTTTTGTTATAAACCTGGCAAAAAGCAATCTGACCCCATCCCAGATTACCGTATTTCTGGGAGTACAGCTCAACTCCATTTTGTACAGGGCAAGGCTCTCAGAGGCACGGGTTTCATCCCTCCACCTCTGCCTAGCATGTTTTCAGCAAGGCCAGAGGGTGCCTCTCAAGCTGTGCCAGCGTCTCTTGGGCCTGTTGGCAGCAGCTATTGTCTGCGTACCTCTGGCCTTATTAAGAATGCACCCTCTACAGATATGGATCAACAAACAAATGCAACCTGCCCCACCTCGACGAATGAGGGGGATACTGATTGGCCCAGAGTGCATGAAGGCTCTGGAGCCATGGAAGGCTTCCACAGTGTTCAGCAAAGGCGTCGTGCTGGGGAGGGTGTTGTCACGACTCCTGGTCACCACAGACGCGTCAAAAACTGGGTGGGGAGGTCTCTGCAGAAACCAGTATGCCCAAGGGGTCTGGAACCAACAAGAGGCCAGCCTCCACATAAATTTCCTGGAACTCAGAGCAGTGTTTTTGTCTCTGAAACACTTTTACAGGAAGGGGTTGGTTGCACAACAACTCTGGGCCTGGCCGCTGAAAGGGACCGATTAATGGCCTCCGGACTGCCTAGTAATGTGGTAAACACAATACAGGGAGCGAGAGCACAGTCTACTCAGACTCTGACTCTCTACGCTCGCAAGTGGCGTGTTTTTGAGGCCTGGTGTCTAGAGAGGAATATTATTTCATATTCCTGTGACTTATTCCAGCTCCTCACCTTTCTACAGGACCTGCTGGTGAAGGGCCGCTCTTTCTCCACCATTAAGGTCTTTTTGTCAGCCATCTCTGCATGCCACGAGGGCTGGGGAGATAAATCACCTGGTGCCCACCCTCTCATGATACGATTCATGAAAGGCGTGCTGAGGAAGAGACCTCCGAGCAGGACTTTGGCCCTTCAATGGGACCTGCATTTGGTCCTGGATGCTTTGTGTGAGCCTCCATTTGAGCCTCTTAGCAGCATTAAGATGGATTTGTTATCTTATAAAACTGCATTGCTCTTAGCTCTTTGCTCAGCAAAACACGTGGGTGACCTCCACGCATTATCTGTGCATCCAATGTATACCAGATTTGCCCCAGACGGGTCAAAGGTCACCCTGCGTCCAAACCCTGCATATGTGCCAAAAGTACCAACTTTAAATCCCAGAAGTCTGAACTTTGAGCTGTCAACTTTTCCTCCTCCCCCGTTTTAACTGAAGAACAGAGGTGGCTGAACGTGCTCTGCCCCATTAGGGCCCTGAGTGCCTACATGGAGAGAACTAACAGCTGGCGAAAAACAAACCAATTGTTTGTGTGTTTTTTTATACTCCTGCTGCTGGCAGAGCCCTGTCAAAACAACGCCTCTCACACTGGGTGACTGAGGCCATTAAGAGGGTTAACAGCAGCAAAGGTTAGCAGGTGCCCTCTGGAGTACATGCTCACTCAACCCGAGGCCTAGCCACTTCCTGGGCCTTATTCAGAGGTGTACCAGTAGCTGATATATGTGCAGCTGCTAACTAGGCATAATCAAACACGTTTGTGAAACACTACAGTTTAGATGTCACAGCATGTGACGTAACTCAGGCTGTTCTCTCTACCACAGAGTAAAGAGCAGCTGGCGCCTGTAGTCTAAGGCATAAGTTCTCACAAGCATGCATTTCCAAAGCATTTCCAGGGCGTGACTGAATTACATTCCCATAGTCATATGTTGCACTGAGTGGACTGACTGATAAGGGAACTGACAGTTATGCACCATAACTCATGTTCCCTGAAGGAAGGGAACGAGGTGCAACACATTTGCTCTTTCAATGCCCAAGCTCGGTGAAGTGCACCCTGAGAATGAAGGTGGGGCATCAGCCCCTTTTATGCAAAGAGGGCGGGGCCTCATTGCTGACGCTGAAGGGCGAAATATACCTGAGCGTTCTATCTATACGCCTATACGCCACGTACGTACGTCAAGGCAAAAGCGTAGCCCCGCGTAGCCCCTCAGGGCATGTACGCGCAAAGCTTTTTTTTTTTACAACCGCGGACGCTTGCGTGGTGTCTGACCATAAACTTCCCCGGCGCCGGACTGTTTTGTATGTTACACAAATGAAATAAATTCCCCTTCTTTATCGCTGATCGGGCCTTTTCTTTTGTTTTTTGCCTAAAGTCAAGTAACCGCTTCTTCCTCCGTTCACTCGATGACTGAAATGAATGAATTCAGGTCCTACCTGGGTGCGCAATGTTTTAAATATTCCCTGGTGGACTGTGTGCTGCAGGAAAAGCGCTCCCTGTTATTATTTTTATTTCTGAGATAACTTTTTATAACATATATAGTAGAAACACCGCATCAGAACACCGCAGCGGTCTTCAGCGAGCTGCTCATGATGCATTCTCGAGGTTTCACTGAGCTGACTGAAAGCTGTCAATCATTTCAGTAGGCGTGTCAGCAAGTGACCAATCAGCGAGCTCAGTTGAGTCCCCTCCGCGCGCAGCTGCTCATATTACAACAAGGATCTGGAGCGAGAACGCGAGCGTTTGAAAGCTGATAAAAGCCAAGCTATAGCAGCGAAAACATGCGCACAAAATGCGCGCGTACAGTGGCGTACTTCATTTACGCTCAGGTGTATTCCAGCCTTGACGCCCACCTGCCTTTAGAAAAGGCGTGATTGTATTACTTCAGGTGAACCGCGCGGCAGCGCAATTCCAATAGTCATATGTTGCACCTGGTTCCCTTCCTTCAGGGAACACGAGTTATGGTGCATAACTTTCAGGTTTTGGTTGTGTCTTTATAAGAGGGCTTGACTTTTACTAAAACATCCCATGAATCACAGATTCTGATGATTTTAATGAAACTTGTCGAAAATTATCATCATGTGCACAAACTGAGTCAAAAAGATTAAAAATGGCCACCGGCCAACTGAACTAACAAAACACAAACTGGCTACATGTCAGTCAGTTTTACAGATACTGAGCTAAAATTTGACATGGTAGTAGCTGAGAGTCATTCACAACACATGCTCTGAGTGTGACATTATTATTATTTTCAGAGAATTGATTTAAGCATATCTGTGGAGATTTGAAGAGTTCACTCTCAGGCTGTCATGGCTTATTGAGACTTTTCGTTTTAGTTTTGATTATGAAAATGATAAAATTACTCAACATGCATTTTGTCTCTTTTTGTCGCATGTTGTGGACCAAAGACAGGGAATCAGCGATATCTTTAGTATGTCTTCTGTTCATACATACATACATACATACATACATACATACATACATACATACGGACATACATACATACATACATACATCCATACATACATACAT
>JBBPBX010023374.1:18240-36453 GCA_038048925.1 Garcialebias charrua | reverse complement strand
GTGGGTGGGGGGGTGTACTGAACTATCAGTGCAGAATAAACCCATTTGTCTTCCTGTTCCTGTATTTGCAACACCCCCTACAGCCCATAAAATCTACCACACATAAAAATAACCATGCACACCTATTATATGCTCCATTATATACATCCCACATGCCGAACAGTTCAACTTTCTAAAATTTCTTGACATTTACCAATCGGCTCAAGCTACGCTTCACTTTCCAAACCAGCAGCGCTGCAGAGTGAGAACTTGCCACACAGGATTTGGTCCTTCTGTGTTTCAATGCACATTTGTTTGGTTGTAAGACGAGTGCAGTGTTTTAACTTTCCTGCAGAGCCGTTTGAAACCATTTCAAGTTGATGTGAAATGAAATGAACAGATGTTTTCAGATCTCAGCTAAGCTCTCATATTTTATGTTTTCCAGTATGATGTGTATGATACTCAATCTGGGGATAAGAGCTATGTGTTGTCAGCGTTTGCATTTACCCCATCACACCTGAGATACATCCAGGTGGAGCAGTGGACAGTAAATGCCCAGGGAGCAATTAGAGCTTAGGTGTCTTGCTCAGAGACACCGACATGTGGGGATGGCTGGGAGTCGAACCGCGACGTTCTGGTCCCAAGTCGGCTGCCCTACCTCTACTCCATCTCGGCTCCACCTGCGTGGGGATGTAGGCACAAATGGATAGGGTCTCTTATTATGTATACTGGAGTCAGAGTTTTCATTAAATGGCTAGTAGGGTTTGTTGAACCCTATGAGTGGTTAATATCTTACCTGTTTTTAGATAGCTTTTTGAATTACCACAGTTTTGAGGGGGAAAAAGTTTAGTTTTGACCAGATTGATGAGCCAACATCTAGTCAGAGCTGAACTAAAGTGGATTGTTACCGTCTTGAAACTTCAATTAAAAAAAATTTGTGAGACGTTTTATAAATGTTTACATCTTCTTCACTTTGACATTACATGGTTATCTATGCAGAAACATTATGATTGTAACTCCTAATGATGACGTCAGGCACGGCTTCTTTATTTAAAATGGGTGATTTAATGAATGCCATGAAAACTACAGAAATAAGACACAAAGATTTAAGTACTACCGAATGAACAGTAAAAATATGCTTTATCAAAGGATGTACCTCGTGGCCGCTCGTCATTAAAGAGGTCCTAGCAAATGTTTTTTCGTCTTGTGCACTCAAAATAGATATATAAAAATGATTAGATCACCATAACTGACACATTCACAACATATTACAACAGTTATTAATACCTTTACGGCTAACGAACCGTCGAAGCTGTTGCACACCGCTCGTGTCTTCAGGTAACTGCGTAGCGAGCACAGCAGATCTCACCACTCCCTTACGTTCACACAAATCTCACAATAACGTTACAACAAAAAATTGTCCTTCTTGACAGAATAAATGCATCTTCTATAAAAAATAAAACATATTTTCGAAACGTGAACTAAACAAACTAAAAACGAAATATTCTCGCCACTGAAAACAAATGTTAATTCTTTTCACATCATTGTGGTGACACATGGAAGTGCTACAGCTAGCTGCTATTACTGCTATTTGTGCTTTCGGATGACCAGAATTTAGCCGTTTGGCAAAACAAAAAACTCAGACAAGCTAAGAAAAAAGTATTCCAATGTTTCCAATAAATAAATAAATAATTAAAATAAAAAAAATAAAAAATAAACATTCAAAAAAGCCTTGTGTAATGGAGTCGAAGAAACAGAAGCTGCATTCTGAGGCTTGGCGTGTTCGTATGACAGAGCTGACTAATGCCTGCAGTGAATTCTGTTTAAACGCTCATAAACACCGATCACTTGACAAGTAACGCTTATTACTCTTCACTTAATAATACTAAAGCGACCCATGGGGTAAATTATCGGGGGAAGAACTGTGCCACTTAGCAAAATACTTTCATCTGAGGGATTTTCTGGTATTGATGCTGTATCAGCAAGCACTGTAATATGGTGTTTAAAGAGGGATAGCTCACCTTATAACAAATACGTTGACTCTTTTGGCCTCAATTAGACATGACTGGCTCATGGTCTAGACGACAAACATGGCTGACAGGAAGGAACCGGTGGATGGATGGATGGACGACATGATGTGTGTGGGAGTGCAGTGAAATATCAGCCTGGACGTCTTCCTCTTTGTGTGTGTGTGTGAGTGTGGGGGGGTAGAGTGTAAAAGCAGGACACATGCTGAGTACCTCCCAGCTCTCTGCGTTCACACGTATTCCCCAGAGCTCAGCAGGAGCTTGTTTTAGACTAAAAATAAAGTAAGAACTAGAGAAGAAGCTCCAGAAAGAGAAAAAGAAAATGTTTTGAACTCTTTTTGTGTGTGAGGTGAGTTATATAAGCAGAAACATGTGGACGACTATGTTTTCAGTTTCTCAGTTGACAAAATGAGATCAGTCCAGCTGTACCAGATACATCCCTTTCCTCTCCTCCTCCTCCTCCTCCTCCTTCCTTTTCTCTTTTCATCACCCACCATCACTTCTCTGTCTGGTTATATACCTGCCTGCCAAGTTTCCTCCCCCCAACCCCCCATTTGAGCCAAACACCTGTGTTAGCTCTGAGCTCAAGGAAAGTGGGGCAGGATAGCATCAGAAGCAGTCTGGAGTCCTCTCCTGCTGGGAGGCTGCCTCTGCTCTGAAGGGCCTCATCCTCCTCAGCACCTCCAGAAATGGACTGTTCTGCAGGAGGCTTATCTCTTTCCTTCTGTGCGTTCTCATTCACACATGCACAGAGGTGCACCGTGCACTTTGCAAACCTGATCACAAGCGTGGGCTTCTCAGCAGCAGGGAGTCGTGATGACCCCCTCACTGCCAGCAGATGTCCTGCTTTCACTCATCAATGCAATGATCTGGCAGCCAATCGCAGGCTATGCAATATTCATGAATGGAAACAACGGGGATGGTTGGGTAAAGTATTTTTCGACTGAACACAGGCATTATGTTGTTTACCTTCATCTTTGAGGTTAAAAAGATAGTTCAGACGTTTTGCAGTGGGGTTCTGTCTGTGGAAAGGTTATGAACATTTAATGTCTTACCTGTTGTAGATAGCTCTTTAAATGCCCTGATTTTGGAGAAACTCTAATGCGATTGACAAGCTAACAGTCTGAGCATGGCATCGATCAGGTTATCACCTTTAAACAGCTCCAGTCCTTTAGAAATACACTGCAAAACATTGTTTTATGAACGTTAACTTTGACATCACATGATTCCTCCCGCAAAATAACTGCTGCATAACTGCTACCTGTATCTTCTGCTACTGGCTTTCAAAGAAACATTGAATTGTGCATAAATAAATGTGTGATGAGTTGGCAAACGAAAGGTTTATAAAACAATTTACAGGTATGCGAAAATTTTCAGACTAGATCAGAGTTCATGTTCAATAATCCAGATGAAAAAAATCCATCTCAGGTTGTTTTCACACCAGATAGTCTACTCTGGACTCAGTTCGGTTGGGGACCAATACTCACAACATTTTGTTTACATTTGAGCTGGTGCGTTTGCATTCACACTGCCAACCTGTTCGAACCAACCTGTTCCTCCACTCGCCTGTGGTGGCGCTGCACCAAAACTACAGAAAGAAATGACACAATAACCTCTGAAGAAGACACTTCTTCTTCTTCTTCTGGAAATAAAAACAAAAACGGAGTGGCATCACATTTTAGAAGTTTTAGGAGTTCTATTTTGTCATTTTTCAACAATGGACTCAACATGAGCGGAAGATGAGGCAGAAGACCATGGAGAATGTTGTTTTTCACACAAGGCAGCTGACGGCTCATGCGTGTTTGTTTGCCCTGCGCTGTAGTCCACCCTACTTATGGAGCACTGCCTGGTCTGCTTGTATTCACACTGTACTCGAACCGTGCTCGAGTTTTCTAGTACCGGAACGAGACCTAGGTTTTTAGGCGGGCCAGAGTTCACCTTTTTGTTCCGTGACAAAGTTTGATGGCATGTTCACACCTCCCCGAATGAACCGGACTTCATCTGCTCCCTAAACAGGTCTCTCTTGAAAATGAGTTATTGTGGCTCAATGAGACTACCTGGATAAATAAAGGGTAAATGAAAAAAAAAGGGCTAGAGTTTGGGACAGCAGGGCTGGTGTTAAAGTTAAATCCGGTCCTTTGGACTGCTTCTTTTTTATTGAAAGGTTTCATCCTTCATCCAAAGGACTTCATCAGTCCTTTGATTGACTTTTTTACTTGGATTATTGAGCATGAACGTTGATGTTTTGAAACACTTTGTCTATGGCTGCCTCAGTGGAGTTGACGGGGGAGAGGGTGGGCCCCAGAAACCATCTTGTCACCATTAAACTTGTTGGTCAACTATGTGTGTAAGCCACTTATGGGACTGAGCTGTTGTGGTTCCTCGGACTGATGAAGTCCTTTGGATGAAGAACGAAATGTTTCAACAACAACAGCAACAAAAAACTGCCCAAAGAACCTGACTTAACTTTGTTGGATTTCAGATTAGAGTTATTTTAAGAGATAATCCACTTTTGTTTCATTTCTGTTCAAAGTAGCAATTACAGTATGATCAAAATAGACTGTTATTTCTTTTTCTTTTTTTTCAAACTGAGGTTGGTTAAAGAGCTATCTGAAACAGGTAAGATAGTAATTATTCTTAACCCTTTCACAGTATCCAGCTTCAAAATATATAAACTCTACTTTTAATGTTATGTACATAAAGGATATTCTTTGTTTTCATCCAAACTTCAGCTGATCGCACACTGATCCTTCAGAGGGTAAAAAAATATTATCTCTCTAAAGGTATTCACCACAATGAAAACCTATTTAAAATATAGACATGCTTGGTTTAAACTCAGAAAAAACGGTGTTTGATCTCAAAATAATCTATCTTAAATGGCAAGTACTTGCAGTGTTTTCTCACAAAACTGCTTGTTAACAAAAAAATAAAATAAAAACAAAAACAGTAATAAATGTGAGTGAGAGTAAATTATTAAAACCATCAGCACATCAAATTAATTTTTCCTGCCCATTTTTCATCATCTAAAGTAATTCAGCTTTCCTCTTATTAACCAGAAAAAAAATAACACAAATCCTCCCATGTCACCAACAAAAAAAGAAGCAGCTAACGGCAATTTATTTCACTGATTGACTAATCAGCCAATGACTAATGAATCAGCGATTCATTCCAGCCCAGCGCATCCCTCCCAACAACATATTTGCAATCATCGTGTTAATTTGTTTTCATTGTCTTAAATTTCATTTCAACAAAACTAGCGGAGAGCAACGCAATAACGTGGCACTGTTTCGTTATCTCCAGAAGCCAATTAACTCCATAAACTCTGCCCACACCATCGCACAAACATGGATAAATGCACAAAAGCGCTAATGCAACAAGCATAAACAACATAAAGTTACAGTGTATCTGTAATGTGCAATTAGTGAGAAATATTTATGATTGGGCTGAATGCAGCTGTAATGAGTGGATGTAAATCTGTTGGTGTGCACAGGCTGTGAGATTTACTGTGGAGCTTTCTGTTAAAGAAACAGAGCGCACCTTATTATCATCTCCCAATGACGTCCTTTTGTTATATGGTGTAAGGGTTTCTTAATTGTATTTTATTTGTTCAATTCATTTACTTTTAATGCTTTTACTGATGCTATTTTGGCCTTTCAGTGAAATGTTTTATCAGATATACCGGTATGTCAGCTATTTTTAAGGAGTGTAGAATATTTACAGTGATTTTGGAGCTTTTTCCTTTTCTCTGTTTTGTTGCTCAACACTGACTACAGGTTCTCCCCGACTTAAGCCCCCAGTATACCTACGCATACTGCCTATACGCCTCTGTACGACGTACGTACGCTGTGGCAAAAGCGTAGCCCCGCGTAGCCCCTCAGGGCACGAACGCGCAAAGCTCTTTTTTTACGACCGCGTACGCTTGAGCGGTGTCTGACCATAAACTTCCCCGGCGCCGGACTGTTTTGTATGTTACACAAATGAATTAAATTCCTCTTCTTTATCGCTGATCGGGCCTTTTCTTTTGTTTTTTTTTGCCAAAAGTCAAGTAATCGCTTCTTCCTCCGTTCACTCGATGACTGAAATGAATGAATTCAGGTCCTACCTGGCAGCGCAAGGTTTTAAATATTTCCTTGTGGGCTGCAGGAAAAGCGCTCCCTGTTTTTTTTCCCACTTTTTATTAGTTTTTATTAACATATAAAGATAGAAAGACCGCAGCGGGAGCAGCCGAGCGAACCGCTGCTCGTCTGGAGCAGAGAGACAGCGGCTTGTCCCACTTGCTGTCAATCATTTCAGTAGGCGTGTCAGCAAGTGACCAATCAGCGACCTCATTTTGTCCTGCTTCGCGCGCAGCTGGTCAAATTACAACAAGGATTTGGAGCGAAAACGCGAGAATTACCGCGAGAACGAAAGAAGAGCTATAACAGCGAACGCATGCGCACTAAATGCGCGCGTAGAGTGCCGTCCAGGTAGGACGCTGAGGTCTATTGGAGGCATTACGAGCGCATCGACATACAAGTTTCCAGACTTACGAGCTCAAAGTCAAAGTCAACTTTACTGTCAGAACTGCAATATGTACAGGACATACACAAGACCGAAATTGCGTTTCTCTCAGTCCCTCGGTGCAACAGTAACCATCTAAACACTAAACACTAAAACATTTAATAAACATAAGCATAAAATAGTAAAAAAGTGTAACACTGTCCTGAGTTTTTTCATAATAGTATAAAAGTATGAAAATTTACACCAACACTGAAACACCAAACACCCCTAAAACACCAAACACCCAATGAACATAAGCATAAAATGAAATAATAAAAGTGTAATACTGTCCTGAGTTTTTGCATAGTAGTATAAAAAGTATAAAAACGTATATCTATAAAATAAACTGAAGTTTCTAGCGTTGACATTTGCAAAGAGTGGCACAGCAGCATATAAGTTAATGTACACAGTATATGTATGAGGTAGTTGATGTTGGTATAGAGGCAAAGTGGCATATGCAGTGAGGCACATAAGGCACATTTGGCATCCTTAGATAAGGCTAGTCAGAGAATGCTGTATATGTATCAGCAGTAGTGTAGATAAAAGTAGTGTAAATGTAAACAGTAGTAATTCATTCATTCATTCACCCTTTATTTATACAGGCTATCCTCGTTGAGCCACGAGGACTCATTTACAAGAGGGACCTGCCTCACTCACACCCAGGGTCAATTTAGAGTTACCAATCAGCCTAACATGCATGTTTTTGGACTGTGGGAGGAAACCGGAGCACCCGGAGAAAACCCACGCATGCACAGAGAGAACATGCAAACTCCACCCAGAAAGGCCCCGGACCGGGATTTGAACCGGGGACCTGCTCGCTGAGAGGCAGCAGCTCTACCAGTTGTGCCACCGTGCTGCCCAAAAAACAGTAGTAATAAATGTAAAGCAGTAGTAATAAATGTAAACAGTATTAATAAATGTAAACAGTGAATGTAAACAGCAGTATGACTATAGGCAGTAATGTAATACAAACATTAGTGCAAATATGAGAAGTAGTGCGAGTACATGACCGAGAGTTTAGTGAATAAACCGTTTGATGACACAGAGTCCAGTGTTAAACGAAGAGTAAATTTGTAAAGAACATACAGAAAATACAGCACTTTTTTGTGTTTTTAGATGAAAGTGTGTTAGCTAATCATTTGGAAACAAGTTTCTGAGCATGTTTATGAACTAGTATGAACGTTTGTGCTGAAAAACGAGTGTTCGTAGTAGCGCTAGCATAAATTTTCCGACTTACGAGCGAAAATCCGGACTTACGAGCAACACGTGTTTCGGGTTCCGACATACGAGATTTCGTGTTACGAGCACCTCGTACGAACGGAACTCGCTCGTAAATCTGGGATCACCTGTATTATGTTTCATCAAATAGTATAAAGTACATTCATTTGGATTGCCAGAAAAAGGTTTAACCTGATCTATGCTTGGTAAAATTAGGGAGGCTTTGCATGGCACAGTGACACCCAGAAGTCAAAGAGAAAAGGGAATGACTGAGGGAACCACAAATAAAGTCCATCCATTAAAATTCTGCTTGTTCCACAGTCAGGCCGCGATGGCAGCAGCTTGAGCAGAGAGGTCCTGACATCTCTTTCCACAGCCACCTCTTCCAGCTCTTCCGGGACAACTCCATGGCGTTCTCAGGCTGGTTGAGAGACATCATCTCTCCAGTTTGTTCTGGGTTTTGCCTGGAAAACCTCGCTACGAGATGCCCGAACCACCTCAACTGGCTCCTCTTGATGTGGAGGAGCAGCAGTTCTACTCCAAGTCTACCAACCCTGATGACTGAACTTCTCACCTTATCTCTAGAGTCCAGGTACCCTGTGGAGGAAACTCCTTTCAACTGCCTGTATCCACAATCTTGTTCTTTTGGCCACTGCCCAAAGTTTGTTACCATAGGTGAGGGTAGGAACGTAGACTGGTAAACAAAGTGATATCTCTCTCTTCACCACAATGGACCGGCACAGAGTCCGCAATACGGCGGACCTGTACCAATGCATCTGTCAGTCTCACGCTCCATTCTTCCCTCACTCGTGAACAAAGCCCCAAGATACTTGAACTCCTCCCCAGGAGGAAGAACCTCACTCCCAAGACAAAGAGGGCAATCCACCATTTTCTGACTGAAGATCATGGCCTCAGATTTGGAGGTGTTGAAACTCTCAGAGATTGTCAGAATGTGCAGCGAAATTGCTGGCGTAGCCCTACAGAGCCTCACTGACCTACACAAGGTGAGGTCAGTGAACAAGGCCAGACGGATTCTGGCAGATCCTGATCACCCACTCCATGGTGAGTTCAGGTTACTTCCATCTGGAAGCAGGTATCTGCTGCCCAGATGTAGGACGGACAAACTGAAAAACTCATTCATCACTGTAGCGATCGGGCTTCTTAAAGAAAAATGATGATTTCAGTACTGTACTGTTATTTTATTCTCTCAATGTCTCGTCTAGTATGAATGTCTTATGTTCATACTGACTGTGAAACATTGCCCCTTGGGGATAATAAAGATTCTTGAACTTAAACTTGAACTTGATCCTCATTCCATCCACTTCACAGTCATCTTCAACAATAAAGCGTTTCTTTTAAACCATGTAAAAACCAGTAGGCCATCACAGGACAGCTTACCTTTTTGTGCAGGATCCAAATGCATAGGTTCTTCCAGTCAGACTTTTTTCTGGGTCATTTTCAGATGAGAAGAAAAAGTGTTTGGAAAACTCAGTGATGATTTAGTTGGAGCTGCTGCATCACAGCGAGATGGTAGTAAGGTCAAGTGCTGCTTGGGGCCCTTCTGTTACGAGTTTGTAGGTTCTCCCTGTGCATGCATGGGTTTTCTTTAGATACACCAGTTTTACGCCCACGGTCCAAAATCATACATGTTTAGGTAACTGTCCAGCTGAAGAGGGTAAAGATGATGGATGGATGGATGGATGGATGGATAACTCTTACCTTATGCACCTCCAGATTCAGGAAGAGGGCCACCTGCATCGTGAAGGACCCCACTCACGCAGCACACTCACTTTTTGCCCCACTCCCCTCAGGCAGGAGGTTGAGGAGCATTAAGAGTAACACACTGGACTGAGGAACAGTTTCTGCACTGAAGCAGTTAGACTCATTAATCCCTAATCAGGATTATCACTGTGAAGAAAAAAAAGTCACTGTAATGCCACTTGGTTGTTGATATGTGCTGCTGACTATCCATGCTGCTGATTTATTTCATGCTCATCTGCTCACACAGACTCATGTTTGTGCTGCTGTTGTTCGGCGTATTGTTTCTGTACTATTAGTGCTTAGCATATTCTTAGATCATTCATTCATTCAACCTTTATTTATACAGGTTAATCCCAATGAGTCTCGGGGACTCGTTTACAAGAGAGACCTGAGAATCTTATACAGTATCTTATTACTGTTTTTCTTTACACTTTATACTTTTGTTGGATGTAACTGAGACCCTGTGTACACAATTTCGTTCCACCACATGTACCACATATGATGTGAGAGACAATTTACTTTGTAAAAAAAAAAACTTGCCCTTGATGAGCACGAGCATAAATGGTTATCACAATTGCCTTTGTGTGTGGCTCTGTGATGTCTAAGGAGTATCACAGGGTGGGTGGGTGGATGGATGGATGGATGGATGGATGGATGGATGGATGGATGGATGGATGGATGGATGGATGGATGGATGGACAAACAGCTATAATTACAAAGTACATGCTTTCACTTGTACATTTTGGCATGTTTTGAGCTTAAATCCCAGTCAAAAAGCTTTTATAGGTCTTTTCTGGTAAATCCAACTCATCCCTGTGTTGGCAGGTGTGAGTTGCACACCTGCATCCTGCAGTAAAAAGACGGTTTTGCAGAATCCCTCGACTCAGACATAAACAGATGGAGACAAGAAGACAACATGTAGTAAAATAAGATGTTTAAGACAGTCTAAACCCTACACCAACTGTACACACGTTGACTGTCATAGTCTGTGTTTTTGGTTATTCCATAGGTGTAATTTACACGGGGGATGGGGGGGGATATAACCCCCTCAATAATTGGATCCAGTCAATACAACCCCCCCATAAAATGGCATCATTTCAAGTTCCCGGATTAACTGGAGGTGCGCGCGGAGCAGGAGCGTGTTTCAGCAGGTGAGACTGCTCTCTCTCTGCGTAAAAGCTGCCGTTCGGTTCTCAGCGCCCCCCTCCTCCTCCCCCCTCCAGCAGAAACCGGGGACATGTTTTCCACACGCTAAAGGGCGAGATACACTCGAGCGTTCTCACGATACGCCTATACGCAACGTACGTACGTCAAGGCAAAAGCGTAGCCCCGCGTAGCCCCTCAGGGCATGTACGCGCAAAGCTTTTTTTTTACGACCGCGGACGCTTGCGCGGTGTCTGACCATAAACTTCCCCGGCGCCGGACTGTTTTGTATGTTACACAAATGAAATAAATTCCCCTTCTTTATCGCTGATCGGGCCTTTTCTTTTGTTTTTTTGCCTAAAGTCAAGTAACCGCTTCTTCCTCCGTTCACTCGATGACTGAAATGAATGAATTCAGGTCCTACCTGGGTGCGCGATGTTTTAAATATTCCCTGGTGGACTGTGTGCTGCAGGAAAAGCGCTCCCTGTTATTATTTTTATTTCTGAGAGAACTTTTTATAACATATATAGTAGAAACACCGCATCAGAACACCGCAGCTTTCTTCAGCGAGCTACATGAGCTGACTGAAAGCTGTCAATCATTTCAGTAGGCGTGTCAGCAAGTGACCAATCAGCGAGCTCAGTTGAGTCCCCTCCGCGCGCAGCTGCTCATATTACAACAAGGATCTGGAGCGAGAACGCGAGCGTTTGAAAGCTGATAAAAGCCGAGCTATAGCAGCAAAAGCATGCGCACAAAATGCGCACGTACAGTGGCGTACTTCATGTACGCTCAAGTGTATTCCAGGCTTAACTTTGCCTTACCGTAACTCTGCAATGGTTTGGGCTATCAGAAAAATTCAAACGGTGTTTGAAAGAAAACAAAGTGCGCCTTTTGGCTGTTTTGGGGGTATTACGGTAATCGCCTTGAAACTGCCTGCAAGTGAACATTTAAGCATAATTGCTGAAGATGACATGCAGGGTTTTACTCTGCTCTTGTCATATTATGGCTGTATTTGAATCATTTGTTGTAATTTTTCCTAGTTAAACTGTAGTGAACCAGGTAAATACACACTCTTTGAAAATTGTGAAATTGAGGTATGTTATATAATAAATCTTAAAAATGTAAAATATGTGTTATGGCTGAAAAAAATGCAGAAAAATAGTGAGTTTTTTTCTTACTTGTTGAACCTATGTGGAACAAAAAAGGAGCAGAATAAATACAGAGAAAACAGGAAAGTTAAGTAAATCACAGTAAAAGCATTACAATATATTTTAACCCTAAAATATCCTGAATCATAAAAAAAGTTATTTATTCGATAAATAAATAGGTAGAGAGCATAACCCCCCCAATGTTAGACCTAAAGTTACGCCCTTGGGTTATTCTATCTTTCAGTTTTATTTTTCCTTGTGGTTTATGTTTTATTCTTCCGTCCCTTGTGTTTTGTTTCAGCTCCAGGTGTTTCCTTGCCCGTTCTCATTTTTACCTGCAGTCAAGTTTTATGTTACTCCAGCTCATCATGTCTGCCTGCATGTGGGTCCACCCCTTCATCAGCCGTGATATTAATCCCTCCTAGGTTCTGTTTCATGATGTGAAAAGTCATCTCAACATGGGGTTAACATCAACTGCACTATGTCAGACTGTACTTTGATGGACATCAGAAACCTGCACAATTTCCTTTTAGAAATCATAACTTTTTTTCCTTTCACTCCACTCTTTCATGCTCACACTGACACACAGATTCATTTTCTGTCCCACGCTCCAGTGAATCATGGGTGATGTGCCACAATCAGATCAATACCGGCCTTCTCTTCCTCAGAGGAAATGGTAGAAAGTGTTTGGACGGATGGTGAAATTAGGCTATAAACGTGAGTTCTGTCTTCCCTGCTAATATTACCTTTGACTCGTTTTCCCTTCCGCGACTTATTCTCAAATCATAAACAAGTGGCACGTGTGATAATTAGAATGTCTAAAGCAACTTTAGAAATGAACGATGCAAAGTCAACATCAAAGTTCATGCTCAATAATCCAGGTAAAAAAATCCAACAACGTTCAGTCAGGTCATCTGGACAGTTTTTTTGTTGAGATGTTTCGTCCTTCATCCAAAGGACTTCATCAGTCTGAGGAGCCACAACAAACGCAGTCCCACAATCACTAAATTTACATAGTGGACCAACCAGTTTGCTGGTGATAAGATGGTTTCTGGGACCCGCCCCCTCCTCCGTCGACTCCTCGGAGGCATCTAGAGCCAAAGTGGTTCAAAAACATCAAAGTTCGTAAAAAAAAAATCCAACAAAGTTCAGTCAGGTCATCTGGACAGTTTCTTTTATTTTGTTGTTGAGACGTTTCGTCCTTCATCCAAAGGACTTCATCAGTGCAAGGAGCCACAACAAACTCAGTCCCACAAGCAGCACACTCACACTGTGGGCCAACCAGTTAAACCAGTTTGTTGTGGCTCCTCGGACTGATGAAGTCTTTTGGATGAAGGACAAAACGTCTCAAATAAATAAATAAATGTTTATGTTTATTAAATTTGTTCATTTTTTTACAAAAGAAACACAATACAAGACAATCCCATTAATGATACGTACACAATGTAAAAAAAATGAAAGGTAGCAGAAAGAAGAATAAATCTTATTATATCTGCCCCTTTTTTCAAACAATCAGATTAAACAATAATAATCTTTCACCAGCAGTACAAAATGACTAACTCTTTCTAATTTTCTAATACTAATACTAATACATAACTAATAATTGATACAATACACATTATGCTAATTCATATATATTTTTTCAACAAATTCCTTTTGATCATTTTCTTAAATGTAAACAGTGACTTGGCATTTTTAACTACATTCTCCAAGCCATTCCATAATCTAATTCCCTGGATTGAGGTAGAACGTCCCTACAAACTAGTTCTGAATAAATAAATATACTGTCCAGATGACCTGACTTAACTTTGTTGGATGCAAAGACAACTTTCTTTTTACTGGCTCGGCTGTAAGTTGACAAATCCTGTTGAATAAAATCTATGACCATGATAGGTTAAATCATGTCATTGGACCAGTTTCCAGATGACACGATTTAACCATTTTTGTTGTTATCTACCTGGATGATTGAGCTCACAAACCTTTTATTTTTAACATTATGTTTATACTGTATTTGACTAAAAAGAACTTGTGGTGACTTTGTAGTGATTAACAAATAGCTGGATTGATGTCCATGTTTTTAAACAACCAATCCTTTTGCTGCATTCCTGTAATAGTTTTGAAGTGGCTTTTAACGTCATAATTTAAATTACAGACTTGGCTGTTAGCTGACATCAGTCAAATGGACAGAAAAAACTGAATCCCCCCCATTCATGAACAAATCAGGGCATATCTCTAAACCCTATGTCACAGATACTTGTTTTAATTGATACATGACCTGTTTATTACATTTTTACTACTTTATTATTATTATTATTTTACTATTTATTATTTATTTTGAGCACGCATGAGGATATTTTTACTACATTAAGACTTATACAAAGAAACATTCCTGGGTCGATGTGACCCCAACAGTATACTTACTTTTCTCCCAGCTTTACATGAAGCGCAAACAGAACTTTGGTCAAATCGGGTCAAAAACTCACTTTTCATTTGTAAGTTACATAATGAGCCAACTGCACGCAACCTTTGTCCTGGAATAAATAAATGTGTTAAATATTTAGTCTCTAAAATGCTTTTAACTGTATAATACATGTTGGCCTAAAAAAGATTTTCTTCAGACTTTCTTTGGTCAAACTCTTATCTGATCTTCTTATTGTGGGTCATGAAGGATTTGCACTTTTTGATGTGCAAACTGTGTATTTGCTCTAACGTGGTTCTTTTTTTAAACAGAGGTCATTGTATCTCAGTTGAAAGGTGTTTGTAGTCTTTTCTCATCTCTCCTGCAGTGTTCTATGTTCAGTACAGTAGATGTTTAGGCCTTTTCATGTTGCCCATCTTAGTTTGTTCGTCACCTAAAATGTGCTGAATGGCTAATTTAGCTACTTGTAAAGCAAAAGCTCAGATTTTTTGAAAAGAGGTTTCACTTAAAGATGATTAATGTCTTACCTGTAGCTCTTTGAATTATCCCAGTTTGAAGAAATTGTTTAATTTTGACTGAACTGATGAGCTAACTAGTCAGAATGTGGCCAAGACCAAAACAGACTGCTGGTACTGTAAACCAACTCTGACATTAAAAACATTACAGTAATTCATGCACATGCTTTTTTCTAAATCTTTACTTTGTCATCACATTATAGTTATTTAAATTTAAGTTATTTCTTAATTTGCTAGCACAAATGGTGTCTGCAACAGCTAGCTGTAGTGCTTGCAGTGCAGCGCTTCTTCCTGGATGTCTAAGGCATTGAGAGAGCTGTAAATGTTCATGAATTAGTGTTTGCATGACCTGCCATGGCTGTCTTTTGAGATTAAAACTGTTCCATAACAGTAACACTTTGGTCTCATCACAACTCAGACCAGTCAGACGGTTAGCTCATCAGTCCTGTCAAAAATAAACTCCTCTTCTCCAAACTGAGGCTGTTCAGAGAGCTTACCTACAACAGGTAAGATAATAATTGTTCATAATCTTGCACAGAACCAATAAGATGTGAACCATCCTCTTAATGCTCTAGTTACCTTTCTGACATGTTTTATTTTGCGATCTAAAAAGTGTACTGGGGAAACAGTTTGCTGTAACTCCTCTGACTGATGAAGCCCTCCGGATGGAGGGTGAAACGTTTCTATAAAAAAGAAACAGTCCAGATGACCCGACTGACTGAGAATTATTGGATTGTGTACTATTTCCTTATATTAAGAGCTATTTTGACTGCTTGCTATTAATGTATAGTCAAATCTTCTGAATTCAAATGTGAAACTGAAGATATTTTATCTGCTTGGACAAATTTTATTCCTGATCACATGTTGGCAACCATAATTTGTGGATGTTACAGTACTGGGGATCTTTCAGTCGAATACCTCAGATCTCACTTTATCCATGCATACATATACATCCATCATCTTTACCCGCTTCTTCCTTTTCGGGTCACGGGGGTCACTGGTGTCCATGTCCGTCCATCACTGTGCGAGAGGCAGGGGACAGCCTGGACAGGTCTCCAGTCCATTACAGGGACACAAAGAGACAAACAACCATTCACTCTCATACTCACACCTGCCAATCATCCTAACATGCATGTTTTTATTCTGTGAGGAAACTGGAGTACCCGGAGTAAACACATGCACAGAGAGAACATGCAAACTCCATCCAGAATGGCCCCTCAGCCATGATTTGATCCGACAACCTCACTGGGAGGTGGCAGCTCTACCAACTGCACCACTGTGCCGCCCCCTCACTTTGCTCCATTTAATCAAAATCACTTGATAAATCTATGTAGCATGTTAATGTCCATGTCCTGCACCTACTTATACACTTTGCTCTGACTTACACTGACTGCACGGGGGAAAGCATGAAACAAAAGAGCTTTATGAAAATTCCTTCACCACCCTCCGTCTTTCTGTCGATCAAAGCGGCCTCTGTCTGCCACTCCAACTCAGAGTTAGAGCTCTGTCTCACAGAAATGCAGGTTATCGGTTCATCTCTAGTTCATGTTTGCCTCTGATTGAAAAGACACTTCACCAGCTGCTCTCCAATACACTTCCACACGCTCTATGTGCTAAAAGTGGCCTTTGCTTTGTGTTTCCAACACTATTGAGCGCTAAGGTCAGTCTGTTGTGTGGATTTGGATACATGTTCATTCTATACCAGTCCAAAGAGCGTATTTCTCTTTAAAAGACACTTGACTTCATTCTATATCTTCTGACCTTATGATACGAGATATTCTCCCCATTATATCTGTGAGATGTGGGTTTTGGATTCAAAATGTAACTGTTTTTCTCACATTTTATTTCATTGTTTATAAGTACTGATCTGTATTCAGTATGCCTCTATTCTTTTTTTTTTTCTGTGTTCAAAAATAAAAGAATGTTAAAAATCTGGATTTCTGTTCTGAAGCTGAAGACGTTTCTCTTCCCATCCAGGAGACATTGTCAGTTTAAAATGTTTTTGAGTGTGTGGAGTTCACAGCATTATGAAACTGACTGAGAGGCCTGGTTGTGTATCTGGATTCACCTGCAGGTTAGACTGGAATTACTCGCCCCTCACGATGGAGAGTCATAAGGCTCTTTGTCTGCCTGGCTCACAGAGAGATGTTTAGGTCACCTGCAGGAAGGCACCCGCTTTGAATGTCATCAACCATTAAATGACCGTTATTAGTTATCATCCCCATGGGTTGCATTCAGACTGTCCAATACAGTACATCCTACTTTTAAAGATGTGTTCTTATTGCTGACAATAGGGTCTGGTTGTTAGGTTACGGGTCAAGGGTCAGGGAGTTAAGTTTAGGGTCAGTGCTATGGGTCAGGTGTAATATTGGGTTTAGGAAAAGGGTTAAATAAAGCTAACAAAAAAAAACTTCCGGTTTTACATGCGGACAAAGCTGCATATTATCAGCTATATAAATGTACCTTTAAACCTACTAGGAGGTACACGAGGGACGGTCTGAACGCAGCCTATGGGGATGATAACAACTACTAATGGCCATTTGATGGTTGGTAACATTCCAAGCTGCTGAGGAATGAGTGAATTAGAGTGGAGCTGACAGAATCATGCTAATTGTAAGTTATTGAAAGTTGAAATCTGAGACCTCCTCCTCTGTTTAAAGTTTTTTTTTTTTCCTTGTTTGGCGTAAATGGCTTCCTTCACCCCGTTTTCAAACATCTTGTCTTCTCTGTCCAAAATATGAAAAGGTTCTCAAGAGTGTCCCTTTTCCTTGAGAGAGAGCTGCTCTCTGGTGTTGAGCCATGTATCTGTGGACATGTTGTTTAGTTTGTC
Source organism: Garcialebias charrua (assembly GCA_038048925.1). Lineage (NCBI taxonomy): Eukaryota > Metazoa > Chordata > Actinopteri > Cyprinodontiformes > Rivulidae > Garcialebias > Garcialebias charrua. Next base: position 18,874 of record JBBPBX010023374.1, on the reverse strand, counting down.
CAATACTGTATGTATACATGTATACAGTAAACACACACACACACACTCGGGGCAGCTGTGGCTGAGTGGTTAGAGCCATCTTTCTCCAATGGGAAAGGTGGGGTTCAATTCCACCAGCAGTCACATGTTGAAGCTTCTCTGGGCAAGACACTGAACCCCTGATTGCCTCTGATGTGTGTCCCAGCGACATATGAATGTGATAAAGCACTGATTATTCTAGTAGAGTTCTGAATGAATGGGTAAATGAGAGCATAGATCAAGTAATAATAATAATAATAATAATAATAATGAATTCAATTTATAACGCACTTTTCATTAATGAAAATCTCAAAGTGCTACAAGGTGCAACAGAATTAAATGTCAATAAAACAAGTAATAAAACAAGTAAAATCAATAACAGTATCAACTAAGATCAAAAGTAGAATCATGAGGAGGTAGAGTATGCTCGGTTGAAAAGAAAGGTCTTCAAGCCGCTCTTAAAGTCAACCACAGACTGTGGGGCTCTCAGACAGTCAGGAAGAGAGTTCCACAGGCGGGGGGCAGCCACACTGAAAGCCCGGTCTCCCATGGTCCTTAATTTGGTTCTCGGAATGTGAAGGAGATTACTGTTCTGTGACCGCAGCGACCGGGTGGA
>JBBPBX010023374.1:0-16114 GCA_038048925.1 Garcialebias charrua | reverse complement strand
TATAATGGTGCAAGTAGGATGAATTTGTATAAATAAGTATTTCACAGGTAGTAATATGAGCTAAATGTACATGATATATAATGCACATAGCATACACTACACAGGTTGTGTGACAGCTTATTGCACAGGAGCATTGAGATGAACTGAATTATGATGGTCAGCTAGTAACTTAAATTATACAGCCCCATCGTGCAGCTGCAATAAACATGTTAGGTGTCACAGATGTGGCTTGGTGCAATGTTATTGTCAAGAGTTCAGTACCGTAGTTTTCGGCATATAAGACGCTGTTTTTTTACTCATTTGAATGTCCTGCGGCTTATACGCCGAAGCGTCCTATTTATGGATTTTTCCCCATATTTTTAGACCCATTTTTGGCTCTGATATTGCCGTTTTTCATTTTGGCCAAAAAAATGGTGCAGTACCACTTTTGTCCGCTAGGGGGACACTTCCAGAGGAGTACACCGACCGTTTCTAGCTCATGTGTCCGAAAAGCCTCCTCTGCTCGGATTGACTCCGTCGCTGCCCGGCCTCCTGCTCTGGAGCTAACCACTGAGCTGTGTTGTTAGCTGTGTTTTTTAGCTAGATAACTCATAAACCACACTGCGGATTTTCTTGAAACTTACAGAGCGTAATTATTTGGTGGTCATTTACAAACTGTTAGCTGCAGAAGATTTTCAGAGCTTAACATTTTTTTAGCTTTGTTGTTAGCGGTATAGCTACCGCAAACAGATACCTACTGTTTAGATAAACAGCTCTTAAACCACTCGACGGAAATTTTTTTAGGCTTTCATAGTGTAATTATATGGGTTTCATTTACAAACTGTTGACCTGTATAAGACATTTGAGATAAAATTCAAATTTTTATTCGTTGTTTAGAGACGGAATCGTCTCGTTAGCTTCGGTTTTATTTCCGTTTATATTGTTATAAATCATAAACCACTCGGTGGATTTTTTTTAGCTTACAGAGTGTAATTATATGGGTTTTCATTTACAAACTGTTGACCTGTATAAGACATTTGAGATAAAATTAAAAAAAAAAATTCGTTGTTTAGAGACGGAATCGTCTCGCTAGCTTCGGTTTTATTTCCGTTTATATTGTTATAAATCAGGGGTGCCCAACCTTTTTTGAACTAAGGGCTACTTTTGAAGTCGGCGGTTTACCGAGAGCTACTCGTCCAGTCTCAGTATCAAAAAACATAATTTTTCATCTCTCTACTCCTCACTTCTTTAAAGTAAATAAAACAGAACGTAATGTGTTGCTAGTTTTATTTAATTAAAGTATTTTATCAAAGTAAAAGAACACAATATTTGAAAAGCACACCATATTTTTTTAAAGAAACGAATAAACAACTGAAAACTCCCTCATTTACACTAACTATTTACAAAAAGTGACTTACAAAGGTGCAGACTTACAAATCTCCAACAACTATTTCAAACATCAATAAAACCTAAATATCAAAACTAGGCAGCTGCTCTGTGCAGCAGGATGGTGTGTCATCTGGTGCAAGCTGTATAAAATAAATGTGTCTCTACCTTAGTGGGACTTCTGACACTGTGGTTGTGAGGCGCAGGCAGGTCTCCAGATGATCATCAGTCATTGTGGATCTGTTTTTGGACTTGATGATTTTCATGTGTGAAAAAGCAGACTCACACAGGTAGGTAGATCCAAAAAGTGCTGTTAAGTTCAAAGCACATCTTCGGATGTTAGGATACTTTTCTTCTGACAGCAGACTCCAGAACTCTCCATCCACGCCAGGTGATGCTCTGGATTTGATCCCAATGTCATTTTGCAGATTTTCAACACCAGAGCTGTCCAGCTGAAACACAGACACCAATTTGGACACAATGTCATCCACATCAACATTTCCAAAAGGATAACACAGGTAGCTGGTAACAGGCTACTCATCAAACTGAAGAGAGAAACACTCACGTTGTTCCACGTCCTTTTTTAGCTGCTCCTCCACATCAACAGCCATTCCCTCACATGGCCGTGTCACTGTTTGTCTGGACAACTGCATGTCTTTAATAGCAGCTACGATCTCACTTTTATTTTTAAAATCGTGAAAAAGTGCATCTGCAGCCTCAATAAACGCTTCTTTCATAACTTCTCCATCACTGAAAGACTTCTTATGTTGAGCCAGGATGCGGCTAACACGGTAGGAGGCGATTGTAGCTGCCTTACCTTTCGTGCTGGGCCGAGTGAAGATCGATTGCTGTGCTGCAAGCTTGTGTTTTAGCTCCCGCACTTTGTGAGTCCGTAAAGAACTTTTAGGAGGGAAATCTGCATCAAAACGTTTGTGCATCGTCTTGAAATGCCGCTCCAAGTTGCACTTTTTGGGCAAGGCAACGCTCGAATTACAGATGAGGCAAATAGACTTTGAATTAGAATAAACAAAAAAATAATCCTCCTCCCATTCTGTGTGAAAATAGTAAGTTTTCGTTTGCTTCTTCGCTAGTTTTCCTTCCATGTTTTCTGCGTACTGACATTCACTCTTCAGCGGTCTCACTGCTGTCTTAAAGTCTCGTCAGTCATCGCGAGACTGTGTCTGTGAGCATACAAGATGGGGAGGGCTGAGGAAAGTGTTGCTGCGCATTGGCATATAGTCATTCCTCCCTCCACCCCTTGCCGGAGTTAGAATGAAGCTGAGCAGCGGCCACCACTTCTGCCGGAGTTAGAATGAAGCTTAGCAGCGGACATTTCACCTTGTTAACAGCTGAGAGCCGGCTCGTTAGAGCAAGGTTGAGCTTCGCGGGCAACTGGGAACCAGCTGGCGGGCGACCGGTCGCCCGCGAGCGACTGGTTGGGCACACTTGTTATAAATCATAAACCACTCGGCAGATATTTTTTTAGCTTACAGAGTGTAATTATATGGGTTTTCATTTACAAACTGTTGACCTGTATAAGGCTTCTGTGGCCGCCATTTTCAGCAGGGCAAATGAGGCGCTGACGCGTCGCGTAGCGGTGATGCATAATAGATGCGACTTATAGGGTGAAGCGGCTTATTTATGGATTTTTACAAATTATTCCTAATAATTGGACAAAGCGGCTTATAGTACACAGAAGCGTCTTTTCCGTCGAAAAGTACGGTAATCTGACATCTTGTGGGTAAGAAATGTCTTTAAAAGTGTTATCTTTTCTTTTAATTTATAACTGGAGGTGTTTTTGTTGACTGTTTTTTTTTTATTCAACCTTTTATCACACTGAACCTCGAAGACTCATTTACACGTGAGAGCTGTTTAGATAGACAAAAAGTCATGAAAATGACAACATGTCACATTTGGAGGCAAATAAAAAAATATCCTAACAGACTTTCGCTCCTTGACCGAGGAGAGATAGTTTGAAATTGAAAAAATAAATAAATAACACATATACAGGGAACCCCCGTGTTACGAACGAGATCGGGACCTAAGAACGGTTCGCAGCTCGATCCGTTCGTAGGTAGGGGGTGAAAATTATATTTAAAAAAAAAAATTATTCATTCATTCATTCATTCAACCTTTATTTATCATGCTAACGGAGCGCGCGCACACATTTAAGCATGTAAAGTAGTGTACTGTAATGTTAAACATTGCTATTCACATTTACAGAATAAATAAAAATATATTTTCTTACTTTGAGATGGTCAAAGCCGACATCTTAGGTTGCCATGCGTTGATTGTTGTCGGGCCGAGCAGCGCGGGGGCCGGCAAGCCACCGCAGCTGCTCCAGGCCTGTGTTAGCTAGCTGGCTAGCTTCTGCTAGCCAAGCCATGAGCTAGTGTTGGAGCGGCGGCGCGATCAATCTGCAGCTGCTGCTCCAGCCGCTGCTCCAGCCTGAGACGTCCACAGAGCTATTCCAGCTAGTAATTAATCCACATGATGCGATCCTGGTCACCAGTGTTCAAAAGGCCGGCTCCCGTGTTAGCTCCAGTGTTAGCTCTGGAGCTAGCCAGGCCGGAGGTGTAGCCAGGCCGGCCGGAGGTGTTCGCACGGCGGCCTGGCACGATCGGCGATAAATCCGCTGCCTGAGACATCCACAAAGTTCACAGAGACGTTTCCAGCTAGTAATTAATCCATATGAAGCCATCCTGGTCACCAGTCTTCGTCCAGCTCTCGGCAGCTAACCTAAGATGGCGTCCGGTCCGGTGTTCTACATTAATTTGTGACCGGAGACCCCAGTGACTGAACCTTAAATAGCGTCCGGTGTTCTACATTAATTTGTGACCGTGTAAACTGAAGACCTACTTCCTGTTTCCCAAAATTGCTCAAAAATTGCTCAAAAATGATCAGAAATGATCTTTTTTATCATAATTATTATTTATAAAGCCTTTAAAACAACCAGAGCTGCAACAAAGTGATGTACACATGAAATTAAGAACATTTAAACACAAAAAAAAAAAAAAAAAAAAATATTTTTTTTTTTTTTTTTTAATTCATATTTTTATTAAATATGATATGTTCGTAAGTCCCGTGGTTCGCAGGTCGATGGGGTCGTAGGTCGGGGGTTACCTGTAAGCATATAGTGACGTAGACATTCTGCAGGGGAGGGAAGACGACAAGAGCAGTGAGTGTGTCTAAGGACACTCCAGAGGCACTGTAAGAGTTCAGATAAGAATGGTATAATCAGCCAGTTCCCTCTGGTGAGATCAGCAAACACTCTTGAGGGGTGCCAAGGTAAACCTAGGACAGTGCCAGAGAGAATCCAAGAGTCCTGAAATGATGACACAATGTTCATTCAGCCGGGTCCCTCGGATACGTACGCAGACTTCCTCGGTTGAAGAGGGGAGGGGGCAGAGTGTCAAATTTACAGGGCCTCCAGGTGAATTGAGGTAAGGTGTCCTGTCAAGGCCAGTCGGGGAGCTGAATTCAGATAAACATTTGTTTTGGGGACAGTCAGAACTTTACTGATTTATATCTGCCTTGAGTGTTTACTGATTCTCACAAATCCCAAATGTCCAAATTAAGTGGATACACCACTGGTCCATGCCTGAGAGTGTTCCCCGAGATCTGATCCATCCTGTCAGCGAATCCTAGGGGTCAAAAATGGCCTGTGATTTTCACAAATCACATCCAATTTGTGGTTCAGTTTACAAAACAATTTAATCTTGTTGCTCAAGGCACAGAGCAAACCATCACATAAGGCAGGCAGCCTGACCAAGGCCAAATTTGCTGCAGACAACTTCCTTGTTTGTTGATAAACCAGGAACCAGCCGATTCCAAAAAGCAGGAAACCTGTTATCATAAATCCAATTATACAGTATATGTGTTTTCTTTTGGAGGGACTCCTCACAACAAAAGTGTTTACAAGTCAGGTTGATTATGTAACATTTATCTGGTTGATATATATATATATACATATATTTTGGTGTTTTTTTTGTAAATTTTTACAGATCCAAATCTTAACTTTGGGATTAAGACCCTGCTTTTTGTCCCCTGTTGAGGAGTGAAGCGGGGACTTGAAAATACCCTCAGTCCAGCCAATAACATGAGAACAAGTTGGTTAAAGACCGTAAAAAAGAAGAAACTTTTACACAGTAAACATTTTATTATAGGCTCCCAGCAGCAAAACTGTGACGGTGCCTTTTTTTCCCCCCTTTAGGCTTGTCCTCTAAAAAAGTGTTTCATGCAGCAAAACCATAAAAACTTTAATCATAAAGTCTTACAACAGGTCATAAACACTCAGCAATACTCAGAGCCCAAAGGCTTGCGACACCAACAGGTGTTTCAATTTTCACTGTTCATTTTAAAATACTTCAGCTCTTTTCTTATCATATAAATCTTACAAATAAAACAGCGTCTGAGCTCAAATTTTGTTTTATGTGTTATAAACAAATTACATTTGGCTTTTTCCCCATTTCTTATAAACTGATTAAAATTGCAATAGAGTTGTTTACATTGTTTATTATCAAAGTTCTAACTACAGTATTTTGTTTGTCTTGTAATTTTAGTTTTTAGTCAAACCGGGTTTATTTTTTTATGAGCTACTCTTTTTGTTTATGCTTACTGATCAACCTCTTACAAAGTAGTAGTAAAAGCAACAACAACAAAAAAAGGTCCAATTCAGTTACTTGTCATGGTTGCACGAGCATGCCAGACACAACAACAATAGTAAACTCAAGCATGATTTCAGTCTTGAGTTTGGGCTACAGGTTCAACAGAAACTAGAAAAAAGTATTTCCTGTGTAAATGCAGTGTGAATGCTTTTTACAGAAGAACTTGTTGAAAAACAGCAGAAATTAGGTTAAAAAAACATGCTGTAAAAGAAGATTAAGCCTATTTTAGCAGAAGAGAGCCAAAAAAAACAACATGTTTGCTGAGTTAGGTTTAAAATAGCAGAAATGAGCACAATTAGAAAATTAGCTTAAAAAATAAGCTGAAATTAGCAAAAAATATAGCTGAAAACTAGCTGCAAAGGCAGAAAGAAGCTTAAACTACTAGAAGTGAAAATAGCTAAAATACGCTAACAAATGTGGAGTTTGCTGAAAAAGCTAAAATTAGCATTAAGAGTTAAATAATAGCTGATAGCAGAAAAAGCTGAAACTAGCAGAACAAAAGTTGAAAGGACTATAGCTGAAATCAAAAAAAAGGCGTTCAATACAGAAACAACTGGACTTTATTTGTAACAGAAGACATTTTGCTTCTCAAAGAATGAGAATCTTGGATGAGAAGCGAAACGTCTTCTGGTACAAATAAAGTTCAGTTGAACGCCCTTTTTTTATTTTATCATGTCCTGGATGACTGAGAATCTTCAAGGTCAGAAACAAGCGCTCAATACAAAAACTGAAAGTTATGCACCATAACTCATGTTCCCTGAAAAAAGGGAATGAGGTGCAACATACTTGCTATAGGAATTGTGCCCCCGCGCGATTACCAGAAGGAATACAATCACGCCTTTACGGCTAGGGCGTCAACGCCGCGCCAGAGGCCCCGCCCTTTGGGTACTTAAGCGGCTGACGCCCATCCATCTTTCTCCAAAATTGCACTTCACCGAGCTTTCAGCATTGAAAAGGGCCAGATATGTTGCACCTCGTTCCCTTCCTTCAGGGAACATGAGTTATGGTGCATAACTTTCAGTTCCCTTTCAGTCTGGTCTCTCGGTGCAACATACTTGCTATGGGAACGTAATTCATTCACGCCCTTGAAATGCTCAGTAAAATGCATGCTAGAGTGAACGTCTGCCCTTGACCAGCAGGCATCTCGAGGCTACTTTCTACTGTAGGTTAGAAAGGACAGCCTGAGTGACGTCACACGCAGTAACATCCAAACTGTAATGCTTTGCAAAAGTGTTTAATGAGCTCCAGTTTGCAGCAGCGCAAATGTCTGCAACTGGTACATCCTTGAACAGTGACCACGAAGTGGCCAAGCCCCTTTTTGAGTGAGCGTGCACTCCAGAGGGCACCTGTTGAGCTTTGCTACTGTACGCCCTTCTAATGGCCTCAGTCACCCAGTGTGAGAGGCGTTGTTTTGACAAGGCCTTCCCGGTAGCAGGTGCTGCAAAGCACACGAACAGTTGATTTGTTTTTCTCCATTTGGCTGTTCTCTGCATGTAAGTGCGTAAAACTCTCACGGGGCAGAGAGCCTTCAGTCTTTCCTGTTCCTGAGTGAGGACAGGAGCAGTTGGAAAAGAGGAGAGTTCAAAGTCCAGACTCCTATGGTTTAAAGTCAAGACCTTGGGGGTGTATGCGGGATTAGGCCTTAAAGCTCCACTGACATCATCTTTTGACTTTTCAAAAAATGGCACAACATATATAAATATTAAGATTGACCCCTGACCGTTTTTGCTAAAATAATGTTAAATGAATGAAAATTCACCCCCAAAACAGTTTAAAATTAGCGCCATTTTTTTAACACGATAAATAGGGATTTCGCCGTCGCAGGATGATGACGTCATGTAAAGGAATTTCTCTACTGCGCAGCTTGAAAACAATGGAGGAGCTACAAACTCGATCCGTCCAATTTAGCCATTTAAAAGTTAATATTTTAGCGGATTGTCTGCAGAGAAGCCAAAGTTATTTCCAGTAAACAGCAGGTTATAATTTTTTTCAGCTCCTGCTGGTTTTTGGAGACTTTTCACTTCATGAGGTGAGCTGCTGTGTGGAGTTACATGCATGTGGACGAGGCAGAAGTAATTCTACAACATGTACATCGTCTCCAGCCTCCACAGCACTGAAATGGTAATATATTAGTTAATGTTCCTAATAATTATTCAACATTAATTAATAGTTTAAAAAATTAGTCCCTTTTAAAATATCTGTTAAATATATTATTCTTTTATTTTATTTTGTTTGTGTTTTCAGGTTTCCAGGTCTCCAGTCCATCACCTGAGGCTCTTCCTGAACCACTAGTACAACCCAGACTTTCACATCACAGCAGGTAAGATTGCATCAACGAAAAGAATAGTACTCAACAATATTCTTTGATGTAAATCTGTTGATTTTCTGTGGTTCTGATGAGGGAAGTGACAAAGTGGATGCAGCATTCAGCCCATAATGGACCCAGATGTCCCCTGCGTCCAGACCTACAACACCTGGACATCATGAGCGTGGAGGAGCGAGGATTCACAGAAATGTCTTCACCTGAAGAGTGGACCGAGGTGGAGAACAAACCTTGATATTGTTAAACAACAGATGGAGACGTCTTCAGGATCTGTAGAACATCAGGACTGCTGCAGAAAGCTACGTTTGTGCATCAAGACATTAAAATATGCAGAAATACTACAACTGGCCAGAGCATTGAGATGAAAATGAATCAATGAATTTAATATTTTTTTCTGAGTGTTCAAATGAACATTTGTTTGAAAAAAAAAAAGGATAACAATGAACCAAGTGTTTCTGTAGTTATGTGTAAATAAAGTTACGGTAGTACACTATATTATCTGTTAGTGTTGAGTTATTCTTTGTGAGAATATTTGTGTTATTCTTTGTGAGAATATTTGTGTATCTGTTTTAATTTCATTCGTGCATCTACAACTCACAGCTCATACTTTAGTAAAAACAAAATTGGTGAATGTTGAAAGAAACATTTTATTAAAATAAAACCATCCCATATTATCAAATAAATGAAAACCTCTGGGGAAACATTAATATGAACAGATTATCAAAATAAATTGAGTTTAACACATATTAGCAAGTGTTGTTTGACTTCATCAGCTCTGTAAAAATGACTCCAACACCTCCTCGTCCACCCTCCTGTCCAGGTGTTGTAGGTCTGGACGCAGGGGACATCGGTCTAGTTTCTCCTCATCCTGCTGCTTGTACTTCTTCAGACTCCACCACCTCCTCGCTCCTCCACGCTCATGATGTCCAGGTGTTGTAGGTCTGGACGCAGGGGACATCTGGGTCCATTATGGGCTGAATGCTGCATCCACTTTGTCACTTCCCTCATCAGAACCACAGAAAATCAACAGATTTACATCAAAGAATATTGTTGAGTAGTATTCTTTTCGTTGATGCAATCTTACCTGCTGTGATGTGAAAGTCTGGGTTGTGGTTCAACAGGAAGAGCCTCAGGTGATGGACTGGAGACCTGGAAACCTGAAAACACAAACAAAATAAAATAAAAGAATAATATATTTAACAGATATTTTAAAAGGGACTAATTTTTTAAACTATTAATTAATGTTGAATAATTATTAGGAACATTAACTAATATATTACCATTTCAGTGCTGTGGAGGCTGGAGACGATGTACATGTTGTAGAATTACTTCTGCCTCGTCCACATGCATGTAACTCCACACAGCAGCTCACCTCATGAAGTGAAAAGTCTCCAAAAACCAGCAGGAGCTGAAAAAAATTATAACCTGCTGTTTACTGGAAATAACTTTGGCTTCTCTGCAGACAATCCGCTAAAATATTAACTTTTAAATGGCTAAATTGGACGGATCGAGTTTGTAGCTCCTCCATTGTTTTCAAGCTGCGCAGTAGAGAAATTCCTTTACATGACGTCATCATCCTGCGACGGCGAAATCCCTATTTATCGTGTTAAAAAAATGGCGCTAATTTTAAACTGTTTTGGGGGTGAATTTTCATTCATTTAACATTATTTTAGCAAAAACGGTCAGGGGTCAATCTTAATATTTATATATGTTGTGCCATTTTTTGAAAAGTCAAAAGATGATGTCAGTGGAGCTTTAAGGTGACCTTTGACCCGTCAGGGGCGAATCTGGTACTTATTGGATATACAGACAGTGCATGGAGGTCACCCACGCGTTTCGCCGAGCAAAGTGCCAAGAGTAGAGCGGTTTTATAAGATAACAAATCTATCTTAACCTCGCTCAGTGGCTTGAATGGAGGGTCACAGAGAGCCCCTAGGACTAGGCCAAGATCCCAACCAGGGGTCAGGATCCTGCTGGGTTGTTTAGTCCGAAGCACACCTTTCATAAATCTTATTATGATTGGATGTGCTCCAGGTGTCCTGTGTCCCCAGCCTTCGTGACAGGCTGAAATAGCTGATAGGAAAACTTTAATCGTTGAGTAAGAACGACCTTTTTCCAGTAGGTCCTGAAGGAAGGTCAGGAGCTGAGCCAAGTCGCATGCGTAAGAAATAATATTTCTTTCTGAGCACCAGGCTTCAAAAATATGCCACTTTTGTGCGTATAGAGACTGTGTTGACACAGCACGGGCATTTTGTATGGTTTTTACCACATTTTCCGGCAGGCCTGACGCCATCAGCTTGTTCTTTTCTACCAACAAGCTGAAATTTTTAACAGTTCCTAGCCTAAGCGGCGGGACTGCCTCTTCTGGCGACATAGTTTGGCCCTGAAGAAGAGCAGTTGGTGTATCCAGTTCTCCTCCAAGGGCCCTGGATGCTGTGAACCCTGGGGGTTAACGAAATTTGGAAGAGGCGCCTCCTTGCCGATGTGCTACCAGGCTGCTCTGATCAAAGGTGATTGAGGGCAGATGCAGCTTGTCATCCTTATTAGACAGAATTGGAGCAGAAAGTCTGTTTTCCCCTTCCAAGTTAAGGGTCATGGGACTGAGAAACTACGAGTTTTGTAAACGAGCAGATCTCCTGACTCCAATCCATTTTTTGGAATGGTCCAGTTTACTGGTCCTTGGCTTTAACAGAGCGTCGGAACCAGGCAAACCGACCGTGGTCTGTGTTTCACCCGTTGGGAGAATTTTGTTTGAGAGCAGAGCTGAACCAGCACAGAGAGGAAGGTCACGTGCTGTCTAATCACTGCTTGGACATTGCGTGTCCCTCATTAATAATAAATGGACAGCTGTAACGTGAGAACGTGGAGATGCTTCTTTGAGTTTGGCAGACTTTAGATTATTTGGTGATAGAGAGCCCAGTCCCCTTCGAAAAACAGGAAGAGAGATCTGATTCGACTCCGATTTGTTTACACGCTGTGAAGGTGTGAAGCTTGTGGCTGCCTTTGGGCATCTGACGTGGCCCCCTCCGTCGTTAGATTCTGTCGGCATGCCTCCCTGAGATGCGGACATGTCACGTGTTTGTCTGGTTAGTGTATTGACTGCCCCGTTATTCACAATGAAGCGGGGGCTTGAACACGTGATCCACTCACCTGTCTCCGTGAGAGGTGTGGGAGCTGCTTGCAGACGCCTCTGTGCCTGTCTACTGCAGATGAAGCAGAGGCACTCTGCTAGGGCTTATTGATTAGGCTAACACCCCGTGGGCCGTGAGGGAGGGGGGGAAATGGCCCCCTCCCTTTATGACGGCTGGTAGGCCAGAGGAACCTGTTCTGCTGAAGTCCCTTGTGTCTTTGTTGCATTTTTTTTAAAGTCAATAAAACAGAGAGGGGCTGTTTTATGAGCTTTATTCGTGCTTATATGCAATGACGTACATGATTCTATGTCACTCACAGCAGGGGGAGCATGATTTGTGCATGCGACAGATTTACCAGCTTTTTGTACCGTGTTACAAATAAAGTCTGGACATGAAGGGATCATTCCCAGTACCACGTGAGCGGGTGATCGTGTAATGTGGGAACGTGGACCTGGTTCATCAGGCACGTTTCTGTCTGGTGTCCCGGTTTGCCGAGGAGGCCCTGTGTCTGACCGCCTGGCGGGGAACAAACCTGTTTTTGCTCCATGCGTGCTAGGTGTGAGGTTGGCCTGACGGGGGTCTCTGCCGGGGCTCCTCCTCGTATGCTGGCCGCTTCTGCGGTGGGGCACGTTTTGCCGAGCAGTGGCGAGGCTGTGCAGGTCTGCTTCCAGCAGACTCCCTTGGGGGGTGAAGCTTCTCGGGAATGCCCACTCGGAGAGCTTCAGCCTGTCTGCGCCTTTGGTCCAGCTTGGTCTGAATTCGCTCCAAAGCTTTACCAAATAATTCCGTCGGCTCTATTGAGTGGTGGAGAAAATGCACCTTTTGTCCCTCAGGGAGATCTGTTAAAGTCATCCACAGGTGGCGAATCGCGATGACCACTTCCGTCATGCCTCTGCCTTGAGCAACAGCGGCTGTCCCCATCATGCGGAGCACAAAGTCTGTTGCCCTGTGAGCTTCATCTAGCAAGTCAGCGGCAGCCTGCTTGTCCGTCATTACCTGGAGCTGTTGCAGTTTTTCAGCTAGGTAAGCCTACATCAATGCGGACGCGTTTATGGCGCGCGCCGTGAGTCCCTGAGCTTTGTAGCACTTCTCGAGTAGAGACGCTGAAGCTCGACAAGCCTTGCTGGGGAGAGTTGGTTTTGTCCCGGGTGACCTAGGAGCTAGGTGAGATGCTAGTGTGTCCTCAATTTGAGGTACGTTAGCTATTCCCACCTTATCCATCCCATCGACGTTGAGGAACTGTGAGAGGGGAAGGAGCATGGGGGCTCTTGGCTGAGCCCAGGTGCGAGTTAGTTCAGTGAGGAAGTCTGGGAACACGGTCATCCTTTGCCTCGTGGCAGCCTGCTGCTTCGAGTAAAAATAGTTTCCTGCCAGCCTCGTGACCTGTTGGCGAGGCGGAGGCTCGGGCCATGGGATGTGCAGCGCGTCCGTTGCTCTGTGGCACAGGTCAAACAGAGCAGGGATGGAAAAGTCGGTTTCTGGAAGCACAGGTACCGGGGTCTGGGAGAGGTCTTCTCCCTGATCCTCCAGTTCGACGTCTGCGTCCTCCATTGAAAATTCGCCTGAGGCTGAAATCGAGATCTCATCCTCGTTCATCATGCCTTGAGTGTCGAACTCGACTGTTAAGTCCACCATAGGAGCCGGCACGTCAGGGCTGTCGCCCCATGCGGTTCGTGCGCTGTCGTCCAGAGCCATGTTCTCGAGCTCCGGTGTGGGAGTGAGAGGCTCGGTGGTGTCCGCATCCGCTGGCATTGCCGAGGCGCCCATGGCTTTGGCGACGAGGTCAACCCGGTGCCGTAGCACCGCATCCAGCATCAGACTGCAGTGTGGGCAAAAGTCGGGCGTATCCAGCGCTGTTTTTGCGTGTAGCATTCCCAGGCAGACGGGACAGGCCTCATGGGTGTCCGTTGCCACGAGGGAGAAACCGTATCCACTGGGACAGGCACGCGAACTTGGGCTCGCCGTCCCGTTGGTTTTTCTTGGAAGTCGTCTTTCGCTTTCCTTTCTCCGGAGGCATGGCCGAGATAAGGCGAGCGAGTCCTTCCAGAATCCTTTTTCTTTTTCCTTGAAATGTCTCCTCCGTCGCGTCGCTTTTGCTAGCTAGCCTGTTAGGAGTTAGCAAGGGTAGCTGTTGTGGCGTAGTTAGCGCCGTCGAGCGAAGCAATCTGTTGGGAGAGGAGAAGAAAATACTTTGGGGTTAAGAGAAAATGTGCCGGACTAGCTTTCGCTAGTCCAGCAATACGTAGGAATAATTCTCTGTACGCTCTGTGTAGGGAGCAAGCTCACCTCAAGTTGAGCGATGAAGCAACAGAGAAGTCCCGCGAAGAGGTAGTTCAGGTTTTGCGAGGTGAAGGGTAAAAAAGAGAAAGATGACGGGCGTCAGCCGCTTAAGTACCCAGAGTACGGGGCCTCTGGCGCGGCATTGACGCCCTAGCCGTAAAGGCGTGAGTGTATTCTTTCAGGTAATCGCACTGGGGCGCAGTTCCCATAGCAAGTATGTTGCACCGAGAGACCAGACTGAAAGGGAACAACTGGACTTTATTTGTTGCAGAAAACGTTTCACCCTTTATCCAAAGGGCTTTTTCAATTCAAAGGAGCTGCTCTGTGACATAGAAGTTTTATACAGGCTGACATGCCACACACCAACTTGTGTAAATTGGAAGCTGAAATAACACCCACACATACCTGAGATAACATACCCATTCTATGTAAATTGATGAAACAACACATCACAGCTTAACAGTAGGGGGTTTGTTAAGGTCTTTGTTACTCTATTCACAGAAGCAGCTACTCTGTTCTCAACAGGTGTGAACTGTCTTGGAATCAGATTTAAAGCTGCATTATATGTCTTTGAAAGTTGAAACCTGAGCCCCCCCCTCGGTTAAGAGAAGGCTTTTCCCTTTTAACATACACAGCTTCTTTCACCCCCCTCTCAAACCACCTGTGCTCTCTGTCCAAAATGTGCACATTCTGGTCCTCAAATGAGTGTCCCTTGTCCGTGAGGTGGAGGTGAACAGCTGAGTTTTGTCCAGAAGAGGTGGCTCTCCTATGTTGGGACATTCGTCTGTGAAGAGGCTGCTTAGTTTCCCCAATGTAGAGGTCTGGACAGTCCTCGCTGCACTGGGCCGCATAAACTACACCACTCTGTTTGTGTGTAGGTGTTTTGTCCTAGGATAAACCAGCCTCTGTCTGAGAGTCCTGCTGGGTTTGAAATGTACTGGGATGTTGTGTTTGTTGAAAATCCTTCTGAAATTCTCTGATAGTCCAGCCACGTAAGGGATGACAATATTTTTTCATCTGTTGTCCTTTTTCTGATCATTATTGTGTTTTGTCGACTTCCTCGCTGACTTGACAAAAGCCCAGTTAGGATATCCACATGTTTGGAAAGATTTGTTGATGTGTTTTTGTTCCTTTTCCTTCCCTTCTGTCTTTGTGGGGATGTGTTGGGCCCGATGCTGTAAAGTTCTTATGACAGAAAGTTTGTGTTCCAGTGGATGGTGAGAGTCAAACAGAAGATACTGGTCCGTGTGAGTTGGTTTTCTGTAAACTTCAATGTTGAGGCTGTCCTCTCTTTCCATGTGGACCAAACAGTCGAAAAAAGGAAGCTTATTGTCGTATGCATCCTCTCTGGTGAACTTGATGTTGTTATCGACCGAGTTAATGTGTATGGTGAACGCTTCCACCTCCTTGGTTTGGATTTGGACCCTGGTGTCATCCACATATCGGAACCAATGGCTTGAAGTTGTTCCCTCATAGGAGTTTAGGGCTCTCTGTTCCACTTCCTCCATGTAAAGGTTGGCAACAATGGGTGACACTGGGGATCCCATGGCACAGCCGTGCTTCTGTCTGTAAAAACTGTCATTGAACTTGAAATATGTGGTGGACAGGCAGAGATCCAGCAGGGTGCAGATATGGTCTGGGGTGAAGTTGGTCCTTTTGTCCAAATCCTTGTCTTGTAAAAGCCGTTTTTTGATAGTTTCTACTGCTTCAGAAATGGGTATGCACGTGAAAAGAGGTTGCATCATACGATACAAGAGTTTCTCCCGGGGCTAGCTTCAAATGTTGAACTTTGTTGGCAAAGTCAATGGAGTTCTTTATATGATGAGGTGTATTTCCAACAAGAGGAGCTAAAATACCAGCCAGATGTTTAGCAACATTGTATGTCACTGAGTTTATGCTGCTGACGATGGGTCTGAGAGGTGTATCTTCTTTGTGTATTTTTGGAAGTCCATAAAGACAGGGAGTGGCTTCCCCCGGATATAATCTATAATACAACGATCGAGTGATTGTTTTCTCCTTTTTGGGTTTTTGCAGGTAATCTGTGACTTTCTTTTTAAAGGTGCTAGTTGGGTCCCTCTTCAGGTGTTCATAGGTGTTCCTGTCCCTCAGTAGTGTGGTCACTCATTTGAGGACCAGAATGTTCACATTTTGGACAGAGAGCACAGATGGTTTGAGAGGGGGGTGAAAGAAGCTGTGTATGTTAAAAGGGAAAAGCCTTCTCTTAACCGAGGGGGGCTCAGGTTCCAACTTTCAAAGACATATAATGCAGCTTTAAATCTGATTCCCAGACAGTTCACACCTGTTGACAACAGAGTAGCTGCTTCTGAGAATGAGAGTAACAAAGACCT